>LPNX010806582.1:701640-867402 GCA_001517045.1 Pseudotsuga menziesii | reverse complement strand
ATACTGAAGATATAGATGATGATGATTTCAGTATTCCCATACTGAATATATAGATGATATTTCAGTATTTACATACTGTAGATACAGATGATGGTGATTCTGTATTTCTATACTGAATATAGAGATGATGATGCTTTCAGTAATTCTATACTGAAGATATAGATGATGATGCTTTCAGTATTCACATATTGGAGATACATATGGTGATAGTTTAGTATTCACATACTGAAGATGTAGATGATGATGGTTTGGATGATGATGTACTGATGAAGCCTCTGCCTCGAGTAGAGTTCGAACACTTTCGAGACAAGCTTGGTGTTGTTCGGAAAGACCTTCCTCGAAAGGGGGAGTAGTGATGTTGCAGTGGGATTGTATCATCCCTGGGCACTTTCCCTAAAGTGATCCGGAGACCTCGGTCTTCAAGAATGAAGAGGGATTGTATCATCCCAGGACATCTATCCATAATATATCCAGTGACCTCGGTCCTCGATAACGTGGTGGGATTGTATCATCCTTGGGTACTTGCCCTAAAGTGATCCGAAGACCTCGGTCTTTGAGAATGAAGAGGGATTGTATCATCCTGGGACATCTGTCCATAATAGATCCGGTGACCTCGGTCCTCGATAACGTGGTGGGATTGTATCATCCCTGGGAACTTTCCCTAAAGTGATCCAGAGACCTCAGTCTTCAAGAATGAAGAGGGATTGTATCATCCCAGGACATCTGTCCATAATAGATCCGGTGACCTCGGTCCTCGAGAATGTGGTAGGATTGCATCATCCTTGAACATCGTCCTAAAGTGATAGGGACTGATTCTCCCATAATCAATCCGGTGGCTTCGATCCTTGATAATGTGGTAGGATTGCATCATCCTTGGACATAGTCCTAAAGTGATAGGGACTGAATCTCCCATAATCAATCCGGTGGCTTCGGTCCTTGAGAATGTGGTAGGATTGCATCATCCTTGGACATAGTCCTAAAGTGATAGGGACTGATTCTCCCGTAATCAATCTGGTGGCTTTGGTCCTCAAGAATGTGGTAGGATTGCATCATCCTTGGACATAGTCCTAAAGTGATAGGGACTGATTCTCCCGTAATCAATCCGGTGGCTTCGGTCCTAGAGAATGTGGTAGGATTGAATCGTCCTTGGACTTAGTCCTAAAGTGATAGGGACTGATTCTCCCGTAATCAATCCGGTAACTTTGGTTGTCGAGAATGTGGTGGGATTGTATCATCCCTGGAATTTAAGTCCAAAAGTGATCCAAAGGCTTTTTTTCTTTGAGTTGTGGATTGCAGGTTGTTGCTGATGATGATGATGTCGTACTGATCGAAAGATCAGATTATGATGATGATGGCGTACTGATCGAAAGATCAGAGTATGATGATGTACTGATCGAAAGATCAGAGTATGATGATGACGTACTGATCGAAAGATCAGATTATGATGATGATAACATACTGATCGAAAGATCAGAGTATGATGATGATGACGTACTGATCTAAAGATCAGAGTATGATGATGACGCACTATGATTATGATGTTTCTGATCGAAAGATCAGAGTATGTTGATGATGTTTCTGATCAAAATATCAGAGTATGATGATGATGTTTCTAATCGAAAGATCAGAATGTGATGATGATTATGATCGACATATCAAAATATGATGATGATGATGTTGCTGTTGATCGAAAGGGCAAAGTGTTGATGATGATATTGCTGATCAAGAGGTCAAAGTACTGAAGATGTTGCTGCTGATCGAAAGGTCAAGGTGCTGAAGATGTTGTTACTGATCTAAAGGTCAAAGTAGTGAAGATGTCGCTGCTGATCGAAAGGTCAAGGTGCCGAAGATGTTGTTGCTGATCAAAAAGTCAAAGTGCTGAAGATGTTGTTGATCGAAAGGTCAAAATGTTGAAGATGTTGTTGCTGATTGAAAAGACAAAGTGCTGAATATGTTGCTGATCGAAAGGCCAAAATGCTAAAGATTTTGTTGCTGATCGAATAGTCAAAGTGCTGAAGATGTTGCTGATCGAAAGGTCCAAGTGCTGAAGATGTCATTGCTAATTGAAAGATCAAAATGCTGAAGATGTTGCTGATCAAAGACTAAAGATGTTGTTGATGATGAAGACTGAAGATTGAAGATGAAGACTACATGATGTTGAAAATCTTCCAATGATTTATAGATGTGTTACCCTGCTGATGTTGATGATGTCCCCTATCTCTACTCTTGTTGTTGTTGATGTTGCTGTAGAATACCCTTCTCGTTAAGGGGGAGTGTTGAAATATTGTAACTTCGAAGAATATTATATATGTATCTTTTTGTGGTCCCCAATGGTCCTACCAAGAGAACCACTTGTATTACATTGTACCTCGATGCTCCTAATCGGAAGAACTAATAAGAGTCATGAGGTAGTCCCCTCTAATTGTAAAGGTGGGTCATTAGCACCCCAGTATGGTTACTTGAGCCTACATGTGTAACTCGAGCCTACATGATTTAACTCGAGCCTACATGTCAAATGAGTTAACTTAAGTGAACGGATGAATATAAATAGAGGTGTAGTGCTTCTCATTTGAGACACACACACTCACTTGAGTAGTGCACTTGTGGAGGAGAGAAGTAGCTGGAGAAGGAGGAGGATAAGGTTTTTGATCTCCTTGTTGGTTTTACCTTTTTACCTTTTTTTGGGGGCATCTATATTGAGGAAGCTTTTGCTGGGTTTTTCCCTTTAGGGTTTTCCCAGGATAAATCTATGTTGTTCTTGTGATACTGTTTCTTTCAGTGATCCTGTTTATATGCTTTTGTTATGAAAAATGAAATGATATACTGATGTCTTAGCTAAGCATATGAAAATTCAACACATGCATGGGGAATGAGACCACCATACCATACCTATAGAGGGATTTTGTTTTATATGTGAGTGATATATGGATATAATCTCAATATTTGGTTCATAAGGATGTGTGTTAAGTCTTATACCACCAAATAAAGAGTAAAAATCGGGTTGTAAATCTTGATTATTACTCCAAGTGTTCTCGGTCCATGCTTAGGGACTTAAACCACCTCATATACCTTGAAGAGGGAACTTATTTTCGTAATAGTGGTTTATCTTTACCATTTTTATTTTTGGTACAATAGGGATTAGCGTCAAGGTATTAACCATGGTTTTAATCCTATATCTAGGGCCTTAGTCATAATGTTGCTTCTAAGACTCATGGGACTTACATGTGACCTTATACCACATCACATGCCCTATAGAGGGGATATTTAAAATATGAGTCATATATTGTAACTATTTTAAGGTTTTATAAAATAGGGATTAATCAAGGATTAATACATCATTTGGGATGAATAGAAATATCTTTTGTCTTTATTATTTCTTATAAGAATCGCATGCCATGTATAGGGCCCTAAATTGCACGCAATCCCTTTAGATGAAATATTTAAGCTATGATTGTAATAAGAGAATTTTTGTGATTATTATCATGTAATAAATGGTTATTAGGGCCTAAATCACACCGAAGGGACAAAAACTAGGATCTTAGTACATAACTGAAAAATCTAGGACACATGGGTTATGCATAGGGCATTTAACCACCACACAAACCCAAAATATTTTCCTGAGAGAGATGTGTGCAAAAAATCACATATTGTTGTATGAGGGATGTGAATCAAGACCCAAATAATGGTTTTAGGCCAAACAGTAGGGGTTATTCCCTAAATATTTATTTTATGACTCATGAACCATGTTTAAGGTCCTATAACACCACATAATCCCTATGTATGAATATTTTTCCTATTAAAAATATATATGGATCATTTTAATTTTGGGTGCATAATAGATTTAAAATAAGGCCCTAACCATGGTCCATGGCAAAAAATTAGGGAATTAGGATATACTTATGATTTCAAGGTGCATGCCATGCGTAGGGCCTTGATCTCTCACATAGGACATGTAGAGGTATTATTTTGTATACAAGTGGTATATAAGCACTATTTTGAGATAGTTTCAAATAAGGATGGGTGTTAAGGACTAACCCATGCCCTTAGGTTAAAATTCTTTTCTTTTACCTTATTTGTTTCTTTGATTAATCATGGATCATGCATGAGGCCTCTATGACCACACATAATCTATAAAGGGAATACTTTTTCTATGAGTGTTCCAAAATCAAAGTGGGCACCATATTAATTATCACACATGACAAATATTCCCTTTATAGCTCCTCTTTAGTGGATTTGTCCCTATTTGTTACTTTTATGAATCATAGATCATGCATTGGGTCTCTCCCACCACACATACTCTATAAAGGGTATAATTTTTCTATGAGTGTAGCAAATAAAAGTGGGCACCATCTCTCTCTCACATTACAACAATTCCCTTTGTAGGGCCTATTTGGTGGCCCAATGTACCAGATATGACGCATGATAACCACAAACAAATGTTATGAACAAGTGAAAGAAAATCATAATTGATTTGTATATTAAGTAATGGATTTTTTAAAGGACTTTTTTTGAGATAATTCATATATTTAATGTTTCTGCATTAATGTCCCACCTAATGGAAATGGGTGCATTATAAAGGGATGCATTCATAATTGATTTTAATCAATAACTTATAATTTCTTTATTTAAGGAATATATGATCCCACAAATTGGCTTCTTGAATGTCCCTTTTTACATAGATTCTAAACACCCCTCTTGTTTATTTGTTCAAAGTGTCAAGAAATATATCAATAAGAGTTATTGGACTCTTAATTTGTGAAAGAGGTAGAAGAAACAAATTGTGATTGGGATTAGAAAAGGACCCATGCTTAAGGGTTATGAAGAAGGAATCTACAATTTGAGAAGGAGACCATGATTCTTACAGAAACATAAGCCTCCTACAAGAACCCTTCAAGGAGAATTGGTTTCTTTCGTATGTTAATTATTTCATAGTTGACCATGTTTATACCTACCCGTGCATGCATGATCCACACCTATTATAAATCATGTCCTCTTTTTCACATTAACATAATGTTTGTGTGGAATGTTTTATAGTTCGACACTCATTCATAATGTTATGATAACTTCATTTATACAATATCTATGACAATGAGACCTTACAATGTGTAAACTCTGCATTCCTTCTATTCTAGGTGATAAAAATATATTGATTCCATGTGGAAGGGGCCAACATTGAAATTTTTGCAAACTTTTCTTACATCTCACAAAAATTAACTTGATTAGCATAAACATATATTTTGATGATATGGAAGGTTTTACGAACTCAAAAAATAATCCATGGATGGCCTCCCAAAGGCCAAAATATTGGGTTCTTGAAGCAAGGTTCCAAACAAAAAAATTTAAAACAATCTAAACAAGGTAACTTCAAAACTCTAAAGGAGCTTCTCTTGGTTTCAAGAATAATTTATTAATGTCTACTCAAAAGGTCCAAGCACATGAAGGTGGATGCACATCTTTCCCACCCCATATGTACCTTCTACACTTCAACAATTCAATATCATTAATCTCATTCTTCAACCAATTCAATATTTGTATCATGCTTGGGATTAAAATCATTGGAAGGATTGGCCATAAGAACAACATCATCATCAATGTTAGTGTCGACAATACCATCATTGATATCATCATCAATAACATCCTCATCTATATCTAATTCAACTTCTTCATCTTACACATCCGCGTGCTCTTTTACATTATCATCTTGTTGATCTTCTTCAATATCATCTTCTTATGGTACAATATACTTTACAAGCCTTCCTCTTGGACATTATCTAATAACATATGACCAACCCACTTTACTTGGAACCTATGAATAAAACACCTTCTTGCATTGACTTGTAAGGACATAGGGAAAATCACATGATTCAAGCACTCACATGCGATTTCAAAAAAAATATATTCTACATTAATGCTAGTAAAACACAAGTCAACACATTCTGTAACCAAGATTTCAAATATAGAATCATTACTTACCTCATGTATTTTCCAATATCATATATAACTTGTTTTATGTTTTTGTCAAATTTGTCTAGGATAGATATAGGTAGAACATATTGTAACACAAAGGAATCATTATTTTTTCCAAAAAAATTTAAAAAAAATTACGAAAAATGAAAGGTATAGTATGATAATATACCAAATTACATTAATAAAGGTATGCCAGACATGAGTTTTTATCCCATCAAATTCACCTTTCTTCATTAATATATTATTTATGTGTGAAGCAAATCCAATGAGAAATTTATTTTTTTTAATTATGTCTTTTACAACATTGCTTTCCTGCTTTGTAAATAACCATGGTAGATTGTTTGGTTGTCCATATATGGAACATTAATGAATCAAATTTTGCATTAGAATTATTGAATGTCACTACAAACTTTAATATTTTTTTCTTTGTTACTGGTTCCATCTAAGATTCTCCATAATATTTATGTCACATTCTTCTCAATATTGATTATATCAAGTAGATGACCTATTTGTAGGTTCGCATAGTAGGGTAACCTGCTAAATTGGACATTGTAACTTTTGATTCCTTATGGAATCCCATTAATGCATTAACAACCTTTATAAAACATAAATGAAATTATGAGAATGACTATTATATATGGTAAAAATAATTTAAAATCAAAATTGTATAATGTTATATATGATATAGAGACCAATTGCTTAGCTTGGCAATTCTTATTATATTCCAATTTCGGTAATTGAGGTTTCATTCTTCATGGTTTTAATGTAGTCTTTTACTTCACATTAAAAATATTTTTTGGGTAGTTTGATACCTATGGTTCTTATGGAGGAAGTTCCTATACTTGTAAAACATCTACTTTACTAAACTTCTTGAAAGTCAAGATATCATTTTGAGACCACAAACTAGACATGCAAATTTACTCTTTGTTTGAAGACCTACAAAACATGGAATAATGTCAATACTAGTAATATACCAATTTTATCCCAAAATCATATAATGTTAAAGTGTGTAGCTAGTACTTACAAAAATTTGTTAGCCCTAGGGCATCATGAATTCTCCATGTAATTATTCTCTAGAATTGAAATGGTTTTTCCTTAATGGTTTAGAGATGTCATACATAGTGATGCTAGCTCATAAATTTATAAGTTTGTCAATAAGAGGCTCAATATATATATTCATGCATCTAACTTGGTACATACACAATTATTTGAAAATACACATAATTATTACCTTGTACATATAAGAAATTGTGTAATGAATGGGACAAATGAAATGTTATGTTGAAAACATTATTGTAAACCAATACTTGGAACAAACGTTGTGTGCTCCCTCTTTATTGACATCGAAGGAGGAAGGTTATTGTTTATGACAAAAACAAGCCACAATAAGTAAATAGACATGCGCTCTCCCAATGCGTGAACACCATCAATTGGCAATGAACAACTAATATTACGAGGTTCTTCTTTAAAAATTGGTCATATTTCTTTGATGTCACTAAATGCATAATAATCTACATGCATTCAAAGAAAACCATATTCATTCCTCTTTTGTGCATGGTAATCCCATAAACTATGATATATTTTTGCACCTAAACAATCGTCTGAAATGTGGAATTATGATATTATGAGAAAGAACCTTGCGGGACACCTTGTTTGTTACTTGATTAGTTCAATATCTACTAATTACACATTGGGGTAATTCCATTTTTGTTGCATGTTTTCCATAATATATAATATTATCATTAGGACATCCATCAATCACTTGATACTCTGTTCCTATATCTTTCATAATCGCTGACAATTCTTGGAATACCCAAATTATTTAATGGCATTAAGAGAAAATAATGTAACAATATTCAACATAAAAATAAATTATGTAAATAATGTTATTCAACAATATTGCTTCCTTTAAACAATATTAATTAACACATAAAAATAAAAGAAAAATGTCTTCATGTATGAACAATTACCTTAGGATTTGTGTGAGACATGTGTTTGAAAAACCGTTCAATACCTCCAACTTCATTAACAAAAATAAAGTAGAGATCAGATTTGTCCCCAGTCCTTCATATAAGGGTTTTTATGACATATCAATAAAAGATACATCATGAATGTCATCAAAGTTTTCATCCATTGGAGGAAAGGGGTCTTGGATCAATCTATTTATCCCATGATTCTTAATTATATTATCAATATCATTTTATTCCATAAGATTAACTTCATCTCCAATATATTCTCCATTTCCAATGCCTTCTCCATATCTAGCAGTCTGTACACCAATATTTGTACTACAAATTGGCACATCTTTAATCATTTCAATGTTAAGATGCTTTGTCTTTATAATTACAAATAATGAAATAAATTTAGTACACATATATATCAAATATAAAAATGATATAACAATTTACAAAAATAAATATAAAAAAAATATAATGAAAAACTTACAAAAGGGTGATATTCATTCCCCCTTCGAAGTGCCCATAGTCATGACATTAATTTTAAGTTGTTTTTATTAGAACCCATCTCATATTATAGAACTTGCATTCATTGCAAAGGAAATAACAATTACCATACCTAATGCCTACCTTATCCTAGCAATGGTCCTCAAATTTTCAACCCAATCAAATTTTGACGTTAAATTATCTATAAAAAAACCCATTGAATATATTCTATAATTTCACACATAGATAAATACAAAATTATTTACAATTTGTTTACTTGAACAAAATTTGGATTAATATGTAGAGAATCCAAACTATGTAGATAAATAATTGGTAGTTGAAAGTAGATAAAAAAATGGTTTCAAGCGTAGAAAAATTTGTTATTACAAAGGTCATAAGTAGTACATAATCGTTGCCAAATATCCCAGGTTCTAACTTATATAATGTACCCAACCATCAGTTTTCCGCCAAAATATGGACCTAGTCAAAAAGTGCAAGGTAAAGAATATTGAACGTTTATACAATCTCAAGACCCTAACATTAGGGCTGCAAGGAATACAACTAGCTAGGGTTTGGAAGGATTCCACATTCGTGCTCAGGGTGTCATCGCCATGGTGATCACTGCCTCAGGCGCATTGTTCTCCAGTTTCTCGACTTGAAAGGCATTGGTTTGGTCAGGTGATTCTGGGTTTTCAGGGATTCTGTGATTTCTTGGGTGAAGGAATACTCTGCTTCAATTTCAGGTTTTGGGTGCTCAAGTCCACCTCCCTCGAGCAATGTCACCATGGTGTTCAATTCCTCTATCGCTCTGGCCTCCAAACTTTCATCATGAAAGGTACACAAATTTTTCACTTTGATTTCTTACCTTTCTAGTTTTCTTCTAGGGTTTGGGGCCGGTCTTTGTTTACAGTCTCTTTACCTCTGTTGGTCTCCCAACATGGAGTTCTCCCTCCTTTCTGGAGGGATTAGTACCAACCATGTATAAAAATATGTGGGAACACCCTTTTTATGTCTTATCTATCCTCTGCTCCTTTCCGCAGTATTACGGGCTTTCAACGACTTTGTTTAATTTATTCTCCTCCCTGTCATCTCAGACTTTGTTTTAGTTAGGTACACCATGTTTTTATGGTTATCGGGTCTTATGGTTGACCTTATCTGCGCTTGAATAGGCTTGTTGGTATTCTTGGGACCAACCCTGTCACTGTTCTGTTAACTATTTTTTTTCTTACCCCCATACTCCTGTTTACAAGCTATTTCTAGTACCCTATTTAGGGTTTTTTTCTCTTCGGTTATTGTTTTGGTTTTGCGGGGTTCCCCGGTTTCCCTTATGACTCTTGTGGAGCCTGCTCATCTTTGAATTTTCCCTGGGAGGTATCTCCCATTTCTTGGTAGCTGCGCTCTATTGTCTCGGGCCTATCTCTCCTTGTCCCTCTCCCCTGGGCCCTAGACATGGGTTCCACTACACATGGTTTATCTACTTCCTTTGAAGAAGTCATGGGACTAAATCAAACTCAAGTCAACTCTTCCTACCACTCCCATAAGAAAACCAAAGTGGTGAATGCTCTTGAAACAAAGTGTAGATATGTTCTCGGCAGGGATGTGATGATGAACAAAGTTGAAGTGCTCTTTAGCAGAGCACTTATTGGTCGTTTGGAATATTGTAATATGAGCAAAGATGAATGGATTGATTGGGATACTCTCCACTGGAAGCCACTTCTTTATTATATTCAAACTATCAATATGCTGGCGAACAGACGACTAGTATTCATTTTCCTTGAGGAAAAGGATGCTTCTCTCATTTTGGGCTCTCTGTGGACCATCCAGAAAGGGTCTCTGGTACTGACACATTGGAACTCTAGATTTGAATCTCTTTGGGAGAGGGTGGTCAAATGACACCTTTGGGTCCTATTTCCATCCCTTCCTTCCCAGCTATGGAACAAGGACTTCTTGACTGGTCTTGCAAAATCCCTTAGACGCTTCGTAGTTGTTGAGAAGGACTTTCATCAATTTTTTTGACAAATGCATGGCTAGGGTATTAGTTGAGTTGGATGTTTCTAAAGGCCTTCTTGCATAGATTGACATTGTTTGTGATGACAAGGTCATCTACCAAATATTGGACTACTTAAATGTTCATTTCAAATGCAACTATTGTCACAACACTGTCCACCTAAGGAACCCTTGCACTTCCTTATTGCATGGTTTTCCTTGACCCAAGGGTTTTGAATCGAGTGATCTCCCTTCATTCTCACCTCCTACTGATTCTCCCAAGGAAAAAGACATTGTAGCTCAGTCACCTATTGGTATGTATGGCTCCCCTACACTGTATGATGATCTTACGAAAGGTGAACTTTTACACATTGAAGATGTTGAAAATTGTTCCAGATTGTTTCTCCTAGCTAGCTCTATGGACACACATAAGAGTTGTACTGTTATGAAGAGCTTCTTTAGCCCTCATCTTGGTCCTTCTTTATTTCCTCATGCTTCAAGAACCTTTCATGTATATGCTCCCTCTACTTCACCCGCCTTGTCGACTTCTAAGGATCCACTTCCTTTCACTTTTGAGGATTTTCCTCCCCTTATGAGAGCCTCACCCAAACATGTTGAAACCTCACCGAAAATTCCTATAGACTCTCCCTCCTTTATGGAATCCTCACTTCTCAAATCCCTCTATATCTTATCTGACAAGCCCCCCCTCTCTCCCTCCACTCTTCCTGTGGATTCCATTAGATTTGAAAATGTTACTATCCGTAAATCCATGAAATCTAAACCTCCTTCCAGTCCTCCAGGGGATTTAGGAACCACTAGTATTTATACCCCCCTTTTCTGTCAGAATTAAAGAAACTGCTAGATCTCCCTTAACCTCCCACAGTTTGTATTCCCCTCGGGCACTTAGAACATTATCACCTACTAGACCTGGTTCCACATGAAGATTCTCACTATGAACATTCATGGTTTTGGGGGGCTTACCAAACAAAAATCCATTAGATCTATGTTTTTGTCTTTAAATCTGGGTATGATCCTCATACAAGAAACTATGTGTGACCACTACCATGCTCTTCGTATTTTTTTCAAGATCAATCCTGGATGGGAGTTTTGTGCCATTGATTCACTAGGACTTTATGGGGGGCTCTTAACTAGCTGGAATCCTCTTCTTTCTTGTTTTAAATCCTTTGTCTCCTATGTGGGTATTCTGGTTAAATCCAGGTTCAAAGGCCCTAGCTCCAAGCTCCCTATTTTTAACTGCTATGGTCCTTACTCTAACTGGGATTTCTTTTGGAACAATGTATTGACTAGGGGAATTTTTGATTTACCTAATATATTACTTGCTGGGGATCTAAATTTCACTCTCTTTGATGCTGAAATATGGGGCAACAAAGCTCGTGTTGATATGTTGGCCCCCTTTTTCTCTCAGCTACTAGAAAATGCCAATATGGTGGATCTGGCCCCTCACTCTCTTAGCCCTACATGGAGAAATGGGCGTGGTGGAATTGAGGGAGTCAACAAAATATTGGACAGGTTTTTAGCCTCTATTCATCTTCTCCCTATCCTCAACTTCTTCATAAATTGGACCCATCACTCTATGATCTCCAATCAATACCTTGTATTTCTAGAATGGGATGTCATGTCTTCCTCCCACCTCTATCCTTACAAGTTCAATCGGGCTTGGATTTTGGAGAAGGATTTTCCCACCATTGTAAGCACTTCTTGGGCCTATGATACCTCTCTTCAGGCTCTTGATCACATGTCTATTCTCAATCACAATATTAAAAGGTTCAAAAGTGTAGTAAAATATTGGGGAAAAAAGCAATTGCACATTCAGTCTAAAGAGGTTACTGAAATTGACTTGGAGATCCAGTCTCTCCTTACTTCTTGAAACTTTGGTATTTTTTCAACTGTGAAGTTGCGTAGCTATCATCTCTTAAAAGCAGAAAGGAAAATTACCTGGATCATGAGTTCTTGACCTGGAAGCTTAAAATCATATCCAATTGGATTAGCAAAGGAGATGCAAACACTATATTATTCCACAATTATGACTCTGCAAGAAGGAATTCTAAAACTATTTGGGCTCTTCAAAATTAGGTAGGTGAATTGGTGGAAGATGAGGCTCATCTTAAACAACTGGGTGAAAAGAACTTTTCAGATATTTTCAAAGATGATGGTAATAATAGTATTGTTGATCAACTTAAAGTCATTAATCTCCTCCCCCCCTATGTACAGGAGGATGAAGCTATTATCTTCCTCTTAGAGATCACTCTTTCGGAAGTCAAAGGATCTTTTAAAAGGGTTAAAAAGGGATAAGATCCCCAGACCGGATGGATGGACGGTGGAGTTATTTCTCTGGTTCTTCTACTTGGTAGGTTTATAACTTCTTAGGGATGTAGAATAGTCTCATATCGAGGGAAAGGTCATCAATTCCATCAATGCCACTTTCCTTACACTCATCCCCAAGCATGAAAATCCACAAAATTTTACAGACTTTCGACCTATCTCACTCCATAATTTGATTTATAAGCACATCTCTAAAATTGTAGCTATTCCCCTGAAGCCTTTCTTGAACAAGGCCATCTCATCTCAGCAGTATGGCTTCCTAAAAAATTGAGATATCATTGAACCTGTGGGTATCACTCAGTAAATCCTGCACACCATCAAATTGAAAAAATTGCAGGTAATAGTACTAAAGTTGGACATTGTCAAAGAATTTGATTGTGTCAATTTGACTTTATTAAGGTTTGTACTTCTCCAAATCAGTATACATATTGACGGGGTGAACTGGATCATGGCTTTTGTTTTCTCCTCAAATTTATCGATCCTAGTCAATGGCACCCCATCAAATTTATTCTCGAATTCTCAAGGCATTCGACAGGGTTGAACCCTTTCCCCTCTCCTCTTCATTCTTGTTATTGAAAGTCTAAGTCTTATTATTACTAATGCAAAGAGGAAAGGAAACATCAAAGGGATCAAAGTCTCTTCAAGCATTTCTATAACACACTTGCTCTTTGTTGATGATGTTATTATGTTTGGGCTGGGGATACTGGAAGAATTCCAGGCTCATAAGGATGTACTTGATCTCTTTTGTTCAGATATAGGTATGAGCATTAGTCTAGAGAAGTCTTCATTCATGTACATTGAAGTGGATGTGGAAACAAGGGACCTCATTGCTTCCATCCTTCCCTACAAAATGGAACCCCTATCTGCATGATTCAAATACATTGGGTATTGTCTTAAACTCCTAGGCTATTGCACCAATGACTGGAGGTGGATCATAACAAATTTCAAAAAAGAAAGCAGTAATTGGTCTTACAGAATTCTATCTCTTGGTGGAAGGATGATCCTCGTCAGGTCTGTACTTTCGGGGTTATCAGTCTATTGGTTTTCCCTAGCCCGTATACCCAAATCCATTCTGAATTTTCTCAGACTGTGCATTTTTATATTTATTTCAGGAAAACAGGTGAGAAACATAAGATGCACTTGGTTGATTGGCACACTATCTCCAAACCCCATGAATATGGTGGATGGAACATCAAAAACTTGGACTGGTTTTGTATGTCTCTCTGAATGAAAATTTATGGATGGTATTAAACGATAATGGAACTTGGAGCCATATCATTGGCCAATAATATCTTAAAAACTTATATGTCGATGAATGGTTGCAAAATCAGCACTTCCCTATGCAAGTTTCCTCTTACTTTTGGAATGGATTTATAAGAACACTTTCCTAGATCACCAGGGAATTGGGGTAGAAGGTTGGTGATGGTAAAAGAATTAGGATGGGAGTGGACCCTATAGCATGTTTGAACTCCTCTTATGTGCTCTCTGAGGGGCTCAAGGATTATCTTTGCGATTATGGCATTACAACACACAATCGGGCTCGTAATTTGGGAGAGGGAACAAATCTACAGTCTTACTAGTTATGTGCAGCAGAATTGTATTTGGGAGGTAGTTGGAAGGATCAATGGACAGATTTTGTAAAATTTCTGAATCATGGAGGTATCATATTAAAGGAAGTCAAGGATTATTTATTATGGATGCACAACAAAGTAACTGGAGTTGTCCCTGCCAATTTGGCTTATGATTTCATTGTTTCCTCCTTGCTTCCTTTAGCTCCTGTTAGATCCCATTCTCGCTTATAGTGCTGTAATGTGCCTTTAAAAGTAAAATGGTTTACTTGGCTTTGCATTGTGAATCACATTAATACTTGGGATAATATAACAAAAAAAGGATGGGTTGGGCCTAACAGATGTTGCCTATGTAGAAATAGTGAAGAATAAGTGAATCATCTCTTTGTTGGATTCCCTTTCGCTTAGGCTATCATTAAAATTTTATGCAGGAAACTCAACATCTCTCTGGTATGGAATGATCCATCCTTCTTGGACAACTTAGAAATTGGTTCAAAAGGGAAAGGGAATGCCTCTATATTCCCTTATTCTTCATTTGGAACATGTGGATCTATCGAAACTATTACTTATTCAAAGATAATCCACCTGAATTGATCCCTCTTTTCTACATAATTATGGATCAGGTAAAATCCTATTATGTGGACTGTAACAAAAATTCTAAGCACGGGATCATTGGTATTGCTCCAAATTTAACCTACCTGTTAGGTTTTTTCGATGGGGCTGCAACAAACAAGATTGGAGGAGCTGATATCTTTATTTTGATTAGTCAAAATCACTTTTTCTACATCAAGATGGGGTGTGGGAAAATCACCAACACTAGAGCGAAATTATTGGCTCTTTGGGATTTACTATATTTTGCAAAAGAGATTGGAATTCCCACTCTCCATGTTTATGGGGACTCATATGTTATCGTGAATTGGGAAAATGATAAGGAAACTCATAAATGGCGTGACAAAATTGTGGGATTGAAGGCCTACCTTCTTGCTTTAGACTTTCCTCATGACTTTACAAAACACAATAAGAGGGAAGACGGTTTATCCAAGGAAGCGCTCCCCATGGATTCTGGTCTACTTTCCTTCACTAAATATTATGATGAAATAGATATTGGGGAAGATAAGCTACAATTCTTCTAGAGAAGAGATTGCACCTCCTACTCTTCAACCTTTTGGTTATTATATTTTGAGTATGGATGGTTGAGTCTTTAGAGAATCATATTGGATGCTTGAGGTTTACACTGTTCTCCTCTGAGGGTATTGATATTAGTACACTTCCTCGAGCACCTCCTTGGATAAACTAAACTAGGTTATTTATGTTTCCTCTTCAGACACATATGGATGATCTCTCTTGTAAAGTTGGCTAATGTCTTCAGTGATCCTAGACTGGTCTCTCTATTTCTTGCATTGTACTGGCCCTTGAAACTGTCTTATGGTTCTGCTCAGATATGATATCTTGATATCATCGTGCTGTAACAAGTTACCTTTGATTCAATTTTGAATATCAAGGAACAACTATTTTTCTTCTGAAAAAAAGAATATTGAATGTTTGGACATAGTTAATGGTCAACTGGAGAATAAAATATGATAAAATAATGTTCGTCAAATTTCCGGTGAACTTACATCCCTAATTACACTATATACTAGGTCAGAATCATCTATCATTTGGACATAGTTAACAGTCATTTTGATATAAAAACTTTTTACTAAAATATGACAAAAGTTAGTTGAAAGTGTGACAACATTTAGATTACTATTGAACTTGCAATGATCGTCGAGGCATAAAGAGAAAATGGAAAATTCAATAGTTTCTAAATAAATTTTAACATTACAATCGAATTTTATTAACAATTTCAAAACTAACATTGGATTTGAGCTCAAATGTAGTAGTGACATCAAGTTATGAGCATATTCTACAATATTGTGGGAATTTAATCATCATTTTCAAGTGGATAATATCATAGATCATGGAAAACAAACATATGATCATGGAGTGCTAGTTGCATTTGATTGAACAAATCGGTGTGTAATTAGAGATACAAAATTAATTGAAGACCAACTTGAATATGTTGACATCCTTCTCGAGATTATTGAGTTGGACTTTAGTTCATTTAAATGTGTGATTTTCAATTGGTTTAACATAATTGGTAGGTGACATGATGACTATGATCATGATAGAAAATTTTATGATATTGACATACATAGTCCATTGTCAATGACAAATATTGAATCATGCCTATTTCCATATTATTACAAGCATGTTTTCTTCCATCATGATGGCTTAGATGAAAAATGTTGGTTTGTTATTCCTTATCTACATAGAGAATAATGAGTTCTTGAGAAGCTCTATTTTGCAATTATTGCACCAGGTTAAGAAGAAGATGATGCAAATAATGGTGAAGTAAAAAGGGTAATCAATTATATTTGTCTTTCATTTTTACTTTGTCATCAGTCAATTAGATAACATTCTCATGGAATTTTAACGGGACAAAGAGTCTAATTTATACAATTTTCTTAATGAAAGGTATTTTCTTGTGGACAATGGGTTTTATCATAGCACACAAGTTCAAACTTAAATCATTATTTTTCATCATGATCATAATTAATGATTATTTCATTTTTTTGTTGATGGTACTCTTCTAATTAATATAAAATTAATAAAGGTTTTTTTTGTAATGCAGTAAAATTCTATTAATTTACGAAAACAAGGTGTACAAAAAAATCCCTGACCGAAGGAGATCTCAAGTGGTGAATCCACCACCCAAGTCTCTCAAAAACGGAGGGAGTCTGAGAAAATTAGTACTGAAATTGTTCAATACTATAGGACTGTCATATTAACCAGTATTTGACATAATTACAGAGTTTATTTTCAAATATAAACAAAGAGATGACAAACTAGACACCGACAACAACAAAAAACCTGAAACGACAGTTCGTTTTTGCAGATGTTTTGAACATGCTTCAAGAGGGGGGGGTTTCCTCAATGATGGGGCATCCCCATCCTTCTTCCTGCAAAATGCTGGTTGTGTTGGTAGTAGTTTCCAAATCATTTTGTGGAGGCTTGGTGCTCAAGCCATTACTTCCTTCATCTGTTTGAAAAGAGGCTCCACGATGGAAGGAATGGGGAAACGAGGGGCCTGTGGATTCGGAATCGGGCTGGCATCCTGCGACCTACCCCCAGTTGTGCTCCCACTTCCACCATCCATGAGGCCAACATTTACCGCTTTACCTGCCATGCAATTCTAGGTGAATGTGTTGTATAGGCTTGTGAGATGAGTGTCTATTTCCATCATTTTTTATCTCACAGCAAGAACAATATCATGCGCTTCTGACCAATTACTGAGCATATCTTCCATGAGATTTCCCAGCATGTTTTTAACAAGCCAGTAAGGGTTGATTTGGCTACCACCCTACCCAGAAGCGAGCCACTGGTTAAGCACCCTTCCTTCCAAGTTGTCTAAAAGGATACAGACGAGTTTGGTGATGTGATTTCCATACCCTTCTTCAGTATGCACACTAAACCCTCTTTGGGATTTCCCTCTACCCATGCTAACATGTCGAGGCGTTCCTCTTTGCTTGGACATGTTGATCAACCAGAGGTCGAGACTCGATAGAGAGGGCCAAAATTTACGTAGAAAGAGTGCGAGGTGGTGGGAGCTTCCCACGTCGCGGTAACCTATGAAAAGATCACTGACTTGTAGAATGACATACCGATGAGGAATTCCAAGCAAAATAAAAAGAGCACCACCCTGAGGCTGAACCAAACATCGAATCATGCGAAGACACAATTTGAGACAGAGAAGTGCCAAACCTAGTGAAGACAATGAACCAATATTCCATGGTGATGTGCTTCAAATTGCCACCTTGACCAAACCCTGTCCTTGTACCAACTCACATTAAATTCATCTGCTTTGCCATGAAAGCCCAAGAGGAAGACAGGGTGTCACCAACCTATGTCGCGAGCCTGGAAATGATAGCCTTCTCCTTCCACACGCATGAAGAAGGCCGAGAACTAAAGGTGGTCGGATTGATGGACGTTCCATTTGCATGCAGGCTACCACGTGGAAGGTGCTCGGACTGAGGCATTGCACACCAACTATTGATCGTGCTGGCACCCGCATCCGAGGAATTAATAAAGTTTTATTAATATTTATCTTACGTTGCAATAGAATTGCAGTGAATTTTATTATATTTAAGATTTATGCTGGTATTTGGAAAAACCAATAAATAATGAGATAAGGGTTAGAGGGGTTAGTGTTTTCTTAGTGATCTAGTAGGTGTTATCATTGTTAGTGGGTTAGGTGCATGTTGTTTAGTGACCCATTAGGTGTTAGGGTTGTTAATTGATGGGTTAGGCATGATATAGGTGCTAGCAAGGTGTTTTTTTGCAATGTGATAAACTAATCCCTCATTAATGGGTTGGGATGCTAAGGTGGACAATATTAAAGGAGCCATAAAAGGGGGCTATTCTACTCTCTCTTTCTTTTCTACTAGGTACGCATGCAAACAACACAAAGAATGGATTTAATATGAAAGGAGTAGGATACTAAAAAATAACTCCTTGCAAGGTCTTAAATTATTGGGGTTGAGCTAGAGGAGAAGGAAGAGGAGGATCTTCAAAATATTACATTCTTATGATAGGACTAAACACAACAAAATGACTAAAAATTCATAGTATTTCCTACCATGGTAAATGCCAAAGCAATTTTGCCTAAATATTGAACTACTTAGTGAAAGTGGTGATTGGAAGTAGATATGGGGTAAAGGAAAAGAATCTATTGTAAGGAAAAAAATATTACATGTTGATTTGGGGGCAATGTGGAAGGTGAATTAGGACATGCATGACATCTACCATTGATATGTGTACAAATAGGTGATATACACAAACATTATTGCTGATGATAATGATTATTGTTCACTGAAACAAAATTCAGTCTATTGGACCCTTAAAATTAAATTAATAATTTTGATTTATCATGTTGTTTCTATGATTGGATAACTTGGAAGTGAATTTTTTAGTTCCCTTCAGTTGTTATGGGCTAAAAAATTATAGATCTCAATTTTATTACAAATGATTTCAATATCTTTGTAGGTTTGGTATATAGTTAATGAAAACTATTATATGATTAGTTTATTCATGGCATGAATTTCTTTTATTATGTAGAATGCCCCACAAATGTTATTGGTGGCCCAATTCGATCAAACAAATATACTAAAAGGACAAGGAGGATAAAAGGTTAATATGTAGGAATAATTTGTTGATTATTATGAGGAGGGAGAAGAGGCATTCCAAATATCTATCTTTGTGACTAGGGATGAGCTAGTGGAGGTATGGAAATGGTCAAGGTCTTTTTGCAATGACTCCACCATAGATCATACATTATACTTTATGAAATGGAAGCCTAAGTCAAAGGTTGATAGCCCAATTGAACCCATGGTACCAGTATTAAATGAATTTAAAAGTGATAACACATTGGTATAGAACTCTCCCAAGGTTAGTGGATATCATTATTTATGGAATATTAACATGGATGGACATGTTGATAGAACCAAATCATCACCAAGTAATTATTTGCAAGACTCAATTATGCCAAGGGAGGAAGAAGGAAAAATCTAGAATTCAAAGGCATTAGAGAAAAATATAGGGTCAGGGTTCGAAGATATATTGCAAAAGGATTGGACATGAGAGGGTTTAGGAAATTTCAAATCGAAGGAAACATTCCAAAATCTAAATTCAACTAATGGGAGGAATAAAATAAGGTGGAAATGTGTTAGAACATGTAAGGAGAAGGTCAGTCTAGTAGTAGGTGAAGATGTGGTATTATAAGACATCACTAGTTACTTAATGAGTAAATTCTTAATCAACCATTTTGTGGGTAATTTATAAGTGTTGAAGGAGGAACAAACTAGTTCTTGGAGCCAAACTGGTTTAGGACTTTTGGAATACTTGCCAAAGTACCATGTTCTAATAACATGGTGGATTACCTTTGAATTCTATTTGGAATGGGATGCAGAGAAATTTTTAGCTCAAAAATGGATTTTTAACAATCATACCTTGACATATGAATGTGTAACCTTGAGTTTTATCCAAGGATAATCCTTGTATAAGGTCAAACTTCAAACTTCCTAGCTTACCAATGGGATTGTGAAATGAGAAGGTGTTGAAAGTATTAGGAGATGGAATATGCAAGTTAATTAACCTGAAAGAAGGGTTTCATTCAAAATTTATAGAAGGATAGTAATTATAATTATTGAGATTAACTTGAGGGAATATTTATATAAAGAGATGGAAATTAGGTGGGGAAAATGGCAATTTTCTCAAGTGCTTAGTTACTAGAAAATTCCCTTAGTTGTTAAAGGTGCTATGAAATAGACTAAGTTTGTAAATAATGATACCGTTTAGGTGAGAAGTATATATGAAAAGAGAATAAGAAGCTCAAGGATCCCATGAATCATAAAAATAAAGTTTTGGATATTATACTAGTTGAAAAGGATCCAAACAATTACAAGTAGAAATATATGTAGCTAAATATCTCAAGGAGACTAGTGAAGAAGAGATCCTAAAACTTAAAAGATGTTAAATTTCATAAAAATGATGCACCTCTGTCAGGTTTAAAAATGGGAGGGAAAAAGGTAATCACAATTTTCTATTTAATTCCAAATTTTGATCCCTTTCAAATTGCAATAGTTCAAATGAAGGTGTTGATAGAGTACTTCCTCTATCAAGTTGCTCCTTAGGATAGCACATGGGTTAATATAATATAAGAATATCCTAGAGCTAGAAATGACTCTTTGGGTTTAGTTTGAGTATAATATGATAGTAAGGATCATGCAAGGAATGTCCTAGAATCTTATCCTTCCAAAGAGTCTAGGGACTACTCCATTTAGGATGGTGGAAGAACTAGTCCCAAATACAATTCAATATGTAGAAGGGACTATTCTAAAAAAAAGATGAAAGGGTAGAAATAAGTTCAACAAAAATATTGAGTATCATCAATGGGTTGGAATTCATACCTAACCATAGAAAAAAGGAATTAAATAAGTTAAATAATGTATGAAAATGGTGATAAAGGAGGACCTTAGAGCAGGGAACACAATGGAGGGGGAGAAACTGTGATAATTATGTTACTAAACATGATATGGGTAAGAGTTTCCCATAAATATTATCCCTCAAAAGGTGTTTTTCCAAATACAATCCATATATCATATTTCTTGAAGAACCCGTGTGTGAAGGGAAGGAATTAGGGGCCTTATTATCAACAATTAAAAAAATTGTCCTTTAGGTCTATAGACTTTGAGTAAAAATCTAGGAGAAGTATTACATGTTGGAAAGATACAATGGATCTCATTATTTTAACATTCTCACCTACAAGTATAAGGACATAACTAAAATAGAAATACCCAGGGAAAGAGTTATTTATCATTAATTTATGTAGGCCTTATGATGACAGGAAAATATTATGAAATTTTTTAAAATAGATATATAGGATCAAAGATGACAATTTAATATTGGAAGTTGACTTAAATCTAAGAATGAAGGAAATGGAATCTTGGGGAGAAGGAGCTAAATGAGATCCCATTGATGGATAATTTGTTAATTTGTTTTGAGACATAGTTTTATGTGATTTCATTGAGAGGAAAATAGGTTCTCTACCACCCAATATGAGGGAGATATTGTCATGTAATGTTATGTAACGTGACACTAGAAAAAATAAAAATAAAAATATTAAAAAATTTCATGTCAGCTCACAAAATAAAAAATTAAAACCAAACGAAAAGTAATTAAAAAATCTATGTCGGCCTATAAAATAAAAAATCAAAACCATCATAGAGCCATTTTAAACCCTGTTCTTATCAAACATTGATAGGGATCAAACATTTTGAGAAATTTTTTTTCTGAACCTATAAAAACAAGGTAACAAAAAATTACACCTCAAAAAATTGGATCCCTCTCGATGCTTGATAGATTCGGACTTAAAATGGATCTATATTGGTGTAGAACCTAATGATATTTTTTGAACATGAAGGAATTTCAGAAGTGAAATAAAAAGAGTGTCAAAATACATTTTTGGTTGTAGAAAGGGTTTTGAAAGAAGCATAATATTAATTTCATGGGTTGGAGAAGGAGATAAATTTGATCATAATCTTATTCACCCTAAATTGAAGGACATTTAATCCAAGTATAGAAGAAACAACAATGTTTCAATTCGTATATAATTTGAAAAAGGTCAAAAAATTACTACCATAATGGGAAATAAAGAAATCTACAGAAGCTCAAAATATTTGGTAGAGACAGAGGAACAAATTAAATTATTGTTTTATAGCGATAAAAAAAGGAATATTCACAAAATATGAGAAAAGTAAATTGAAAAATATCAAAGAAGCAAAAATAAAGTTGTTTGGAAATGAAGAAGCAACATGAAGGTCGAAGAGAAGAGCTATATGATTGGCTAAGGGTTATTAATATGTGATTTTTTCCATAGATATTCCATGCACATAAATGATATCTAAATTATATGTTAGATATAAAAGAATTATGGTTCTAAGGTTGAACATTTGAAGAAATTGCAAAAGGATTACAACATTTAGAAACCTCTAGGACGTAACAAAAAAATATTTTGAAGGTAGCTTGTAGATTCCTACTTTCCTATACTGATAGAGGAACAACAAAACAACATAGCAGGGAAATTAACACAACAAGAGTTAAAATATTTTCTTTATTCCTTTAATAAAGAAAAGAGTCTAGGCCCATATGGACGAAGAACATAATTTTACTTGGGGTTTTGTGATTTCCTAATGGATGATTTGAGGGTAATTGAAGAATTAAGAATATTTGGGAAATATTTGGGGTGTATGAATGGTACATTTATAGCTTTGATATTGTTGTATCCATGTTAACATTTCCATGAATTAATATGATGTGGAGGATTTAATGAACCAATAATGAATTGTGTTAGGTACTTTACACATGATCTGTAAGTATTACTGTGAATCACCCTTAAAATCATGTGACAAGATGGTTACATTGGCATAAAGTTACTAGTCAAATCAATTGTCAAACTACAAAGTAAATTTGGGGTTTTCTGGATGATAGAGGTCATACAATAATCAATGACTTGTATACACTATGGAGGGAAATGTGTTAGTTGTTTAAAGGGATAATAGGGCTCCACAATCACCAAACTACTCTATACTTGGATCCAACACATGTATTGTAGATGGTGACTGATAGTTTTAACACCCACTAACCAGGCCTTTGCAAACCATTAATAAATCCTGAGTTAGGTTCCAATGGAATAAAATACAAGTGGTTGGAAAATTTAATAAGGTATGTATGTCTTCCAACCATATCAAATTAAGGCTAGACATTTATACAAATTACATGACTATATTTGTCCCAATTAGTTATCTCTAGTTGAAGATAAAGTTCATGGTTCATAATTATTCTTTAGAAATCACGGCTCATTAAAAATATATTAAAATATACAGCTTTGGAACCTACTAAACTTTTAAAATCTAGTGCAAATAACAAGCATTTTTCACTATCTAAGAATTGAAAAATACCTGGGTACACTTCTTCTTTTGCTCCAAGGTTTCCCCTCTAAGTTTTGATAGGATTATTTTTATTCCCCATTGCTTCCAAAAAGAAACTTGGCATCCATGTTAAACCCATTTCTTAAAACATTGAAGCTAAAAATCTAATTGACCTAGACTAGAATAGTTTTAAAACCTGCATTATTAGAGAAAAACCATACAAGCTTCACCAAGCAACATTTGGTAAATTTTGGGATTCCTGTGATTGAATTCCCACTTCATATTGCGACCTTATTAATGTGATTGTACTTACATCCTACCATTTCTCGTAATGTGTCTCCTTACATGCTAGATTTTACAATCCTTCTAAATGAGCAATGATGTCCAAATGGTGGTTCTTGAACTATCTTCCATGTAACCCTTACAACTATTTCAAATATGTTAATACTTCTAGAAAATGCCACTACTTTAGATGATGAAACACCAGAAACATAATTCAAAACAATAACCTCAAATCAAGTAAAGGATTTTTTGATTTGTTAACTACCAAGAGGATTTATTATGCTTGATATTGTCCTTTTTTATCTTTTCTAAGCATTCCCAAGAAGTAATTTCAATTAATCAACTCATGTTCGGGTATGATGATGATAAAACTATAGATAAAGAAATACTAAGAATTATGGAAATGATTTTTCATATATTAAAATAACCTCCTAATGAATATAACTATGTTAAATACCTCTAATTCGATGTCAATCATTCAGTTTCCTTAAATGTTTCAGATACCAATCTTATATAATTTCTCTCCTGTTATATTTTTGACATTTGAATTTTGAACATATGAATTTCAATAGATTTAACCAACATTCAAATCCACTTTAAGTGACATAATGGGCACATATTGCTAGAAGCACTAGAGAAAATTTGATGTCTAAAATGGGCCTCCAAAGGAAAATAATAAAATAATAGTTAAAATAATAAAACAATATTTTTAAATTTCAAAGTAAAAGAGACAAACTCCTTTTTTAATTCATATATTCTACTTATCTCCCTATGGTTTTAGTCAAATTTCAAGCGAAGTTTGATGCATAATTGAATTCTACATCGAACGAGTGCTCAATTAGGCATCCAACCCCACTCAAAATTTGAGTAAACCACATGGAAATAAGTTGAAAATACAAATTAAAAAAATAGTGTTTTGTCATGTCCCCATCCAAATAAGACTACTAGAAAACAATGTTTCACCAACCTACTAGTTCCCTAGGTTGGGGTGGGGGCATAAAAGTTTGTAATAAGGGAGTTATGAGACCCAAAAGGACCTTATTTTACAATATTCTCATGAAAGTGGGTCACATAAATAATAAATTTTAATAAAATAAGGTGGCATGGGGTCATGGAGACACGTGGAGGCTCATGGAGCCCTTGGGTGGCTAGATTCCCCCACACACTTGGCATGTCCTTTATCCAAATTCAAATCCATGGGGACTGTAACGTTCTTAGGAGATGATGAGGTGTAAAATAAAATATAATGAGCCAAGGAATTTGAATTATTAAAGGTTATTTACTCCCATGTAAGAGGAAGAGACTAAGAAGACAATGTGTGCTACTTGGAAGGAGATTCCATGCATTCTATGACAATTAATGATGAAAGATTTTATGACAACTATGGAAAATTTAGACCTGATTGTAGACCTATGAAAAATATGACATGCCATGGATAAAAACAGCCACCAAGAGGGTGCATTTGGGAGTTAGAGAGTCATTTGAATTGGAGGAAAGAATTGGAGCATGAGGAGGAGGACAAGTGTCATAGGAGTTGCTAAACCACTAAGATGAGTTGGAGGAAGCCTATGGAGGGAAATTAGACCTTACGAGGCCTCATGAATTTAATAAAAGGATTTCATGAGTAACTAGAATGAACTTTTGATCATTTTTTAATTTTCCTTCCGCATTTTTGAGAGCTTTTGCTTGTCCATTGCATGGTGAGTATTCACTCTCCCTGCTTGTGAACCAATTTTGGGGGAGTTGGGTTCCTTTCCAAGTTGGTCGATGGAGAGGAAATTAAAAAATATCATTTGGAGATGAATTAATTATTTAGTTACATATTCAAGGCTCATACAGTTTGAGACTTGTCTATCTCCCCCTTCTCTCATTCTTACTTCACCATTCCCCATACTCTCATGTTATGACTCACTTCTTGGAGTGGTGCTTCCACTTGGATGCGTATAGTTGATGCCCAAGCTTGGTTATATGATATTTGACTCTATAATATTATGTAACTATTATTTTTAAGTCTAAGTATCATAAACACATTTCCAAGCTCTTGATTAACTAGTTTTCATGTATTTGGATTCCATTTTGAAAGAGTTAAATATCTTATCTATATTAAGCAATTTGCCTGATGTTTAATGATTTTGGGGAATAAATTTATATTCTGTATATTTTATCCATTTCTCATTCCATTATATGAACCATTCCATGTACTTTTCATGAGTTAAAATCGAGCTAATAATGTTATTTCCCCTTAAGCAATTTCACTGAAAGTTGTCATATGAATGTTGCACTTTATAACAAGTTTGAAGATATAATAACCATGTGTAATGATAGGCCCTAATGTATGATATCAGTCCCCATACTCTTTTCACAAAATTGGAAGGGTCGTACTTGAATTGGGAAGCCAATTTGGCCTACACCCTAGGGGGGATGTGACCACAATTTCCTAGTAATTTTGATCTTTCTGTCATTAGCCCCAAAAAAAGTTGCATAGGATTAAATTCCGACCCAAAGTGTTCATAGGGTATATTTGGAGGTACTAATACCCACCATACCATTGTATTTAAAATTCGATACTACGTGGTGTCAGTTGGAACCCCCTAGAGTCATGACTAGTTAAGCCTGAATTTGCCCAAATTGTGCCTTTCTTAAAAAAATTCAAGTAGGGTTATTATAGTGGTATTAGAACATGGTATTGGAACTTGTTGAATTTATGTATTCATTTTTCTTTATTATTTTCTCCCTTCACTAGATACTGAAACTGAAGACATTGTCAGTGAAAGAGAAGAAGGTGAAGAAGTTAATTATTCTTTCGAGGGGATTAGGGAAAAACTAGGATCCAAAGATATGGATGATAAGAAGGACCTTAGGACATACATGAAGTGATGTTTTGATGATATTACCAGGAATTTTATGCAAGGGTTTCAATTTTTGGCTAGCTAACTCGGGTACAAGTAAACACCAAGGATTAGTAATAGTTCACCTCATGAAGAGAAGAAGACCTACAGATAAGCTATTTTCTCAAAGATTGTACCTCACAATCAACCCCATGGATTAAAGAATCAGACTAGACCTACAATTCCTAATTTTTTATATTCTAAAGAGCATTAACACTACTTATGACATGAAGGAAGTAATAGATGAGTGGTAGCAACTAAGTGAAGAATGTAGGAAATTTTTTCCTTTTGATCAGTTCTTCAAGGTATATAACAAGCTCAAGTATGGAGGAAGTGGGAATAGGACACCTTTTTTAAATCAGGAATTGAAGTATACCATAGTAAAGGGGGCTATTCCTTCCTTTGATGGATCTTCCCACATGTATGCTAATGCTTGGATACAAAAACTACATGTGTATTTCCAGTTCAATTGTCAAAACCCCAAATTTTCATAAAAATTTAAAATTTTGAAAATACATAAAATGCTGAGAATGGAGTATGCTAACAACTAACAGTTATCTATAAAAGAATTGGTTACCAGCCTTTAGTTAATACACAATCTTAATTAAGTAACTTAGCATTCTACTTTTTGATACAAGGTTAGGTTTAACTTGTGCAATAATTCCTCTTTCAGTTTGCTAATGAGTTTTAATTTGTGACAAGTAGGTGGAACTGTCTTGGATTCTGGGGCTTACTTAGAATTTAAGCTAATGCAGAAAGCTTACTTGTCCTTACAGGTTTACAGGTATGAATGATCGAGTAACACCTTTTAATTCCATAAAGCATCCAGCTATATTTCTATTTGCAAAATAAAAAGCTTGGTAAATAAGCTGTTACATATCAATCTACTTCTATGAGGTAAAACAAGTAGTTTGTTTCCTTCCATTATTTTTGTCAAAGATATACATGTAGAAGAGTTTCTTTCTTAAATGTAAATAGCAACAGTAATTATTTTCCCTGGTTCACAACTTGTGATCTTTGTCGTAAGTTATTTTCACCTAGAGTGCCTAACCTGTAATGCTATAATGATCGTTCTACAGTAATATACATTATCAACTTATAATAATAGTATAACCAACCGCTTGTTATTCATCTTCTATAATGAAGATTGCTGCCTATAAGGTTCTAAACATTACAGTGAAATGTAAAGTCCTAAGACTTAGAGTCTAGTGGGATTGTTCCACTCCAGTTTCTTATTTTATTTTTATAATACTTCTCTTGAATTAAGCTTCTGACCATAACACTTAACTTAGGTCAAGTCTTTAAGAGCGATTGTTTTATTACCTCATGCAAGCACTAGATAGTTCTAAAAATTGTGTTACGAATCGAAAACATGGTGTAACTAATAGTACTTGTCATGGTTAAGTAAATAACCAAGTGCCATTAAACTTTGTTGATCTGAGCTATGTAAAAGAATTCATAGCCAACCTCCTAGTATTTTCCATCCACTGAAAACTATAAATTTTCTATGATACTCACCAAAACAATCTTGTTTATAATGCATCCATGTTTACCAGTAATTCTGGTTATAAACAAATAAGATTTCTAAAGTTCATGATCATATTTAAAACTATATTTTATAAAATTATCAAGGCATAACTTAAACGTTGGTTGCAATAATATTAGCTATGCAAATTCTATTAGGAAATACTTTATTAACATCAAAGTTTGGCTAGATGATGAAATAGCCTTTTAATTAGTATCTTCCAAGTATCATAAGATTTACTTCAAAAACTTAGTTTTGATAGCTCAAGGCTTATCAACATTTGTAACTATAATATTGATGTTATGAATAAATGGATAAACAATTAGTGATGAACTAAGATTCTATGCATAAAAATACCTTGAGCAAGAATATCGATTATGATGTTGCATCGATTTCATGATCAACAAAAGCTTAATATGAATAAACATTTAATTATAAAGTTTATATTGTAACTTGCAATGGAAAAGGGATGTGGCATTAGACCACTCCATTGATGAGATTATGTGTAAGGTTGTGTATATAAAAGACTTTGAAATCACCCTCGTCCTAAACTACACAATGACTATAACATAAGCTTGGCAATGATTCGAGGGTTCATGGCTTATTCCATGCAACCGTAGTTTGACATCCAAGAACACGTAGAACCTTTGAATGATTGCAATACTATATGATTGTGCATAAAGTTCTGTCTTGAATAATTGGGAATCATTGGCATGTAGGAAACTATATGATCGACCCACTGCATGGTTGAATAATTTGTGAGACCACGTGTTTCCTTCTCGGCCAAGTGTTGGAAGTATAAGGTTTGGTGTAACCCTATTCTTTGTCATTCTCCTCCATCGATTTCGGGCCTTCGGGCCGCTCTGCAACTATTCCATGGCCTCCATGCTTACCCTACTGTGTAAATAATGAGCTTCACGTCCTGGTTTACAATATTTAGTCTACCTTCTTCATCCTCGAACCTCTGCTTGCATTGTGAGTTTATCCTGGAAAACGTTTGATGAGAGCCGTGACATTTAGCTTACGGCTTGGACTGTGTGTAGTTTTTGGTTCGTTCCTCCACAACTACCTGTTGGGATTGTTTAAAGGGGTTATTTGCTTTTTTTATGGCTCTGACTTCATCATAGGGTTTTTGAGAGTGTGGTTTTCATGCTTCGCATTTTGGTGACAGTTCAAGATTCACCGTTCACTTCTTGCTTGGTCGTTGCTCCACCTTCTTCTGGCTGCTGCTAGCAGTGGTTTGTGCATGAGTTGAACCATCTCTGTCACAGGAGATATGAAGTGTTGGCTCTTCGTTTCGCTGGTGGAGGCGCTACTGTTTCTTGGTGGTTACATTACCTTCGCTGCCAGGTAAGAAAATTTCTTATTAAACAGTTCTTAAACTTGCTCTTAATTCAATTATAATATGAAACAAAGTTTTAACATTGTGGGTTCGCATCCTTGCAGGTAACGAAATACAGCTCCCTTTGCAGCTGGTACAAATGAGTAGGGTCGGCTTCCTGGTTATGGTAAGCCCTGGTCAACCCATGGCAATCCATGCTTGTCAATTCTTTAAGGAATGGTTTCGATTGGAAGTTGTGGCCTGGAAGTGACCCTTCAAGGGTTACTATTTCTCGGTTTACTTGCTTAGTTTTTACTAACCCTTGCTGTTAGCAGGGTTCTCCGGCTTATGTCGTGACTTGTGAATTTTTTTTTTACTGGTTTTGTGTACAGTTATGTAAAAATATTTGCGGCCTGTCAAGCCATTCTTTGTTTAAACTTTAAGTTTAGAGATTTAACTCTCTTGAGCTCGGACTCAGTTATTTTTATGCTCTTACTGTAATTTTATATACTAGGGTTTTTACCCTTGTTCAACTGTGTAAAAAAAAAAATCTTTACTTGTTATAATTATCTTGCATTAAATTGTATTAATACATCCTATTCTGTTATTTCTTTCTATTATAATACTTTGTTTATAAGCTCGGATATTCGAGCAAGGTTTAATCCTGTTAGTGACCTATGTATAAATAATTTCTTTAATTATTGTGTAGGCGTTAGTTCAATAATAATGTAAAATTAATTGTTTGTTACAGGTATATAGTTATTATGCTTTCAATGTTATCTCTCTCTGTCCTTACAGGACTGTAATAATATTTTATAGCTTGAAAGTTCAGAATACTAGATAATCCAAATCCTTGAATTATTGCTTATCTGATTATTAATTACAATGTTATTACTATGATTTACAATGTTAATACTATAAATTATAATGTTAGTATTTATGATGTTAATACTATAAGGGTTTCGACCCTGTATTTTCTTTTATAATTAATTTTTGTTTAGTTTATTTAAATGAATTTGTTAATATATAAATAATATTTATTAAATATTATTTACCATTGCATTCAGTCTATTTTATAAGTACATAGATAGGTTTTGTTATTATTTCCTTGTTACAATATTATAATTGTTGTAGTTAATTTATTTATAAAAAGAACTATACTAGAATTACCCTACTTGAAATGTGAGCATTTGTAGAAATAGTTAAGCAGTATGAACAATAAAATAACTATGTAAAATGACTTGGTTCTTTCTTCACAGAAATAAATGAGTATTTATCTAAGTTAAATCTTTTACCTAAGTGACAGGTTAGTAGTTTCATTTTACAGAAATACAGTTCTGAATAAGATAAATAACCTATTTGCAGTAATCAACTTGTTAAAAGAAATAAACCTGATGCTTGTAAAGTATTATGAATACTTCTTTGCTAGCATTCTTAATACAATAGTCTAGTTTTTAAACAATAACTTAATTAGACAGATTAGTATCCTTTCCTAAAAACATCTATATACAGAAATAAATTACTCCATTGTTTTGAAATACAAAATAACTCTAATCAATCCAGATTTCTATCATATCTTCATCTATTTTAAACACACTACCTCTGCTAGAGTACGGTCTGGTTCGTTCTAGACGGGGAAAAACACATATAGGATTATCTCATCCAAATACAAATTCAACATTCAACAACTAAAAGATTATAAATTCTAGCAGTTCACTACATAACATGTAAATCATTCATTATTCATTCATTCTCAGATATAAACTTTTAACACAGCAAATAACAGACTGTAGAACTTGTTTAAAGCTAGATGAAAACAGCGTTGGGAGGTCGTTCCTCCCTACCAACTCCCGAAGAGCACTCAAATAACGTCTTCTCATGACCCCCGAGCCTGTTCCTGGTCTCCTTGGCTGAAAACTAGTGGAGCAAGCAACAAAATACTAGTCCAATGACTCAGTACTAACTCTGCACTCAGCAGCAAGATCCTTCAGTTGAATAGCTGTACTAGATCATTCTCTGTAGTTTACCTCTCAAACACCTTCCAGTAATTCCCTTCCCAATGAAATCCTTTGAAGTACATTCACTTGAATGAATGTCTTCTTGGAATAAGCAGCCTCAACTCTCTTCAATGGGCATTTTTATTAAGATTGCCTAGGTCTTTTTGGGTTAGTTGTCATTAATTGAGCCACCTGCTATGATCCCACTTTCTTGGGGGATCATGACCCCAAATGTAGGGAGGTTGCCACCTGCAACATTGGAAGTGTTTGAGGATGTTGCCACTTGTCTATTTGCTCTCCACCCAGTCTCCTCCACCAACTTGATCAGTAAACACTCTTTTAACAACTCTCCCAAGCTGTTGTCCCCGCTTTTTATTTATTTATAATTAAAATATTCATAATTACATTCAACATCCTTGACTTTGTTGAGTCATCAATTACAACTTAGCATAAAATTTATCATAACGTCTTGGAATAAAATCAAATAAGATAGTATTATTTTGCAAAATTGGGGCATGTGACATCAATCCTACGGTTGAAGAGGATGCATTGAAAATGACCATTCTAAATCTTGAGGGAGAAGCCAATTATTGGTGGTTCCATGGTATTAATACCTTGGTAGATGATCATATTTCATCCTATGAAGAGTTTTCCAAGGCTTTAGTGGATATTTTCAATAGGAAAGACCCTGAACTTCCATTCAAATAATTGGCACAAAGAAATCAAACTGGGACCCCTTAGGCATATATATTAGAATTTCAAAATCTCTCAGTGATGGTTTCTAATATCTATATGGATATGTTGGTTCTACTACATACTGAATGGTTGGAAGAACATTTGAAAGTGCTCGTGAAATCCCACAATCTATATACATTGAAGGATGCCATAAATTTGACAAGAGATATGCAGAATGTGTTTCCAAATACTAGGTACCCCCCTAAGCCTAATTTTCCTTAAAAGATAAAAGAAGGGAGGAAGCCATGGTAAAGGGTGTCTTTTGTTAAGGAGAATAAGGAGGGACCGAGAAAATAAGAACTTGAGAGGAATAAATTGTGCTTCACATGCCAACAACCTTGGGTTCCTGGACATAGGTGTGCTAAGGGGAAGGCACACTATATTGGAGTCTTCTCTGAAGATGATGAGGAGGAATTGGAGGAAGAAGTATGAATTGCAACCCAAGAAGAGGGGAATGAAACAACAAGAGAAGAGAAACCCACTCCCAAGAAAGGAAAAATTGCAGTACTCTTAGGTGTTCTTATATTTCACACCCTTAGATTCAAGGGAAATACACAAGGCAAAAAGGTTACAATTTTAGTTGATGGAGGAGCCACTCATAACTTCACAGATGCAACCTTGGTGGAGAGGATAAATATACATGTTAAAACTTTTTATGGCTTCACATTCATCATTCTAGGTAATAATTCTATGGACTGTACCAAATGGATTCCAAAGCTTCAAGTTACTATAGGAAATCACACTATTACTAATCATTTCTATGTAGTGAATGTGGATGATAAAAAAGTGGTTTTGGTATCCCAATGCTTATATTCTATAGAAGAGCATATATTGAACTATCAAATCCCTTAAATGAGATTCAAAAATTCGGAAGGGAAACCCATCTTGTTGAGAGGAATGCACACTTACCCAAATCAAGTGGTGTCCTCTGATAGTATGAGATATATCTTGAGGCATGGGGACATTCAATGGGATTTTGAATGTTTGATCACATATGCCAAGCCTCACTTGAAGGTTTCCAGTCATCCTAAGGAGATAAAGCATTTGTTGGGTAAGTATGAGAAGGTCTTTGGAGACCTTCCTCCAAGAAGGCCACTTGATAAAGGGGCAGAGCATGCAATTGAATTAGAGATAGGGAACCAACCTATAAAAATGCAATCCTATAGGCACCCAAAAATTATTCTAGATGATATTGAGGAGGCCATTAAAGAACACTTGGAACTAGGTCTCATAAGACCTAGTTCAAGCCCTTATGCTTTTTCAGTTGTCACGATGAAGAAAAAGGATGGGACCTTAAGAATGTGCATTGACTTTAGAGCCTTGAAAAAGAAGACAATGAATAATAGAGATCCAATCCCAAGGATTTATGAACTCATGGATGAACTCCATGGAGCCAAGTTTTTCTCAAAGATTGACCTTAGATTTGGTTATCATCAAATTCGAAGGAGGGAGAAAGACATACCAAAAACTGCTTTCAGATGTCACTATGGTCATTAAGTTTCTTGCCATGCCTTTTGGCTTGAAAAATGATCCTGGCACATTTCAATCATGCACGAAAAATATCTTCCACAAGCAACTTCGTAATTTTGTACTAGTTTTCTTTGATCATATTCTTATTTACAATAAAACATGGAAGGAACACTTGAATCATCTAGAAGTGATTAAAAATTCTGCATGATCAATATTTGTTTGCTAAGATGTCAAAATGTGAGTTTGGTTTGACATAAATTTTGTATATTGGACACATCATTGGTAAAGATGGTGTGAAGGTGGACTTGGAGAAAATAAAAGCCATCATAGAATGACCACATCCTAAAAATCTCACTGAATTGAGAGGATTCATTGGGATTTGTACCTAATATAGAAAATTTGTGAGGAGGTTCTCCCAACTCACTTCACCTCTCACTAATTTGACAAAGAAATATGATTTTGAATGGAATGCAGAGGCTGAAAATGATTTCCAAAGAATGAAATAGGTAATGAGCAATTGTCCTATTCTTGCATTGCCCAATTTTACTAAACTATTTATCTTGGAGTGTGATGCATCAGGGGAGGGCATTGGAGCAACCTAAATCAAAGACAACACACAATATATTTCGAGAGTAGGAAGATAAAACCACATGAGAAGATTTACTCCATTTATGAAAAAGAAATATTAGCTATCATGTATGCTCTGATCAAGTTCAGACAATACTTGGTGGGAAACAAGTTTGTGGTCAAAACTGACCATAATAGCTTAAGATACTTCCTCACTCAAAAATATCTAAATGAAAGGGAAAAAAAGTGTGTGAGTAAGGTTCAAGAATTCTACTTTGATATTGAATATTTAAAGGGAAATAATAATGTGGTAGCATATGCCTTATGTAGAAGACCCTTTATTTCTCTAATGGATGTTGCAGAATATTGGAAAGCTATTTTAGAAGTAGAATATGTCAAGGATAAGTCTGCTTGTGAAATTTTTGATGGGACTAACCATGATGAAAGGTATAAGGTGCCGGAAGGAATCATATACTACAAATTTATAATCTATTTGGTCCCTGGTTCGAGCTTGAAGCAAAAAGTTTTGAAGAGAGCTCATGATTCTGCTCTAGCATCCCACCCCGGTTTCTTCAAAACATATAGAATTTTGAGAGAAATATTCTCTTGGAAAGGATTGAATAATGATGTTATGAAATATGTGAATGAATTCCCAACATGAAAGGAAAAATAAAGTGGAGCACAATCATCCATCTGGTCTCTTACACCCCTTTCCTATACTAGAACAAAAATGAGATCCTTTCCATGGATTTCATCACTGGTTTACCCAAAGAACCTAGTAAGGATATCATATTTGTAGTGGTGGATAGACTCACTAAATTTGGTTTTTTTTTTCTATTACTACATATTTCACTACTGCACAAGTGGCTAAGCTATTCTTTATATAATTTTCCAGATTGCATGGGCTTCCTAAGAGCATTGTTAGTGATAGAGATGGCATATTTTTTAGTGCATTTTGGCAAGAACTCTTCAAAATGGTGGGAACAAACTTGACTCCTAGAAAAATATATCATCCAAAAACATATGTCCAAACAAAGAGGGTGAATCAATGGTTGGAAGTTTACTTGAGGAACTATGTTAGTGGTCAGCAAAAATCATGCATCAAATGGTTGCATTTGGGCGAGTTTTTCTATAATACTACTTTTCATGTGTCCATTGGCATGTATCCATTTAAAGAACTTTATGGTTATGATGCATTCACTTTTATTGTCCACATATTTGGTTATAGTAGAGCCCCAAAATCTAAGGATTGGATTGAATAAATTCAAGATATTTTGAAGGATTTGAAGGATAACTTGCAGGTTTCCCAAAACCAACAAAACGAATGTGCAGATCGACATAGAGTGGAGAGACAATTACAAGTGAATGACTTGTTTTTTTTGAGGTTGCATCCATACAAAAAAACTTCCTTGAAAGGTAAAGGTTCAGAAAATCTTAAACCAAGGTTTTATGGTCCCCACAAAGTGGTTCGAAAAGTTGGAGAAGTGGCATATGAAATGGAACTTCCAGAAGGAAGTAAAATAGATAATGTATCTCATGTTTCATGTCTTAAAAAGGTGATAGGGAATAATATTTTACTTTTAGAAACATTACATCCCTTGGATGATGAAGGAAAAATCATTCTCATTCCAGAAAGAATAGTGAATACATGGGAAAGGAAGCTAAGGAGCATAACTATAAAGGAATACTTGGTACAATGGAAGGATTTTCCTAGTGAGGAATCCACTTGGGAATATGAACAAATTTTTCAGAATCCAAACTTGGAATTTCTTTATGACAAGAAATATTGGGTGGGGAGGAATGTCATGTCCCCATCCAAATAAGACTACTAGCAAACAATGTTTCACCAACCTAATAGTTCCCTAGGTTGGGGTGGAGGGATAAAATTTTGTAATAAGGGAGATATGAGACCCAAAAGGACCTTATCTTACCATATTCACATGAAATTGGGTCACATAAATAATAAATTTTAATAAAATAAGGTTTCAACTTACATGTGTTCATGGAGAAACTTGGAGGCTCATGGAGCCCTTGGGTGGCTAGATTCCCACACACACTTGGCATGACCTTCATCCAAATTGTAATCCATGGGGAATGTAATGTTCTTGGGGGATGATGAAGTTTCAAACAAAATATAATGAGCCAAGGAATTCGAATTAGTAAAGGGGATTAAATTCCATGGAAGAGGAAGAGACTAAGAAGACAATGTGTGCCACTTGGAAGGAGATTCCATGATTCTATGACATTTAATGATGAAATATTCTATGACAACTATAAAAAATTCAGAACTGATTTCATACTAATGAAAAATATGGCATTACATGGCTGAAAATAGCCACCAATAGGGCGCATTTGGGAGTTAGAGGCATCCATTTGAATTGAGGGAAAGAATTGGAGCATGAGGAGGAGGACAAGTGTCATAAGAGTTACTAAACCACTAAGATAAGTTGGAGGAATACTATAAAGGTAAATTAGACCTTAGGAGGCCTCATGAATTTAATAAAATAATTTCATGAGGAAGGAGAATGGATTTTTTATCATTTTTTAATTTTCCCTTGGCAGTTTGAAGAGCTTTTGCTTGTCCATTGCACGGTGAGTGTTCACTCTCCCTGCTTATGAACCAATTTCGAGGGAGTTGGATTCATTTCCAAGTTGGTCAATGGAGAGGACATTTAAACCTATAAATTAGATCTGAATGAATTTTTTTAGTTTCAGTTTTAAGTCTCATATGGTTCTATATGTATCTATCTCCCCAGTCTCTCATTCCTACATCACCATTCCCCATATTCTCATGTGATGACGCACTTGTTGGAGTGGTTCTTGCGCTTTGTTGAGTCTAGTTGATGCCCAAGCTTGGGTATATTCTTTTTTTCTATGTAATATTATGTAGATATGCTCTGTAAGTCAAAATATCGTAAATGCATGTGCAAAATTGCTCACATTTCCAAGCTCTTGATTTACTAGTTCTCATGTATTTGGCTTCCATTTTGAAAGAGTTATATATCTTATCTGTATTAAGGAATTTCTCTGATGTTTAATGATTTTGGATAATAAATTTATATGATTTATATTTTATCCATTTATCATTCCATTATATGAACCATTCCATATACTTTTTATGAGTTAAAATCGAGCTAATAATGTCATTTCCCCTTAAGCAATTTCATTGAAAGTTGTCATATGAATGTTTCACTTTATAACCAGTTTGAAGATCTAATAACCATGTGTAATGAAATACTATGACATATTATATCAGTCCCCATACTCTTTTCACAATATTGGGAGGGTCGTACTTGATTTGGGAATCCAATTTGTTATACACCCTAGGGGGGTTGTGACCACAATTTCCTAGTAATTTTGCTCTTTCTATCATTAGCACCAAACAAAGATGATAAGGCTTAAAGTAAGACCCAAAGTTTTCATAGTTGATATTTTTAGGTAATAATACTCACCATACCACTGCATTTCAAATTTGCGACCATATGGTGTCAGTTGGAACCTCCTAGAATCATGACTAGTTAAGCCCGAATTTGCCCAAATTGTACCTTTCTCAAAAAAATTCTAGTAGGGTTATTAAACTTTTTATGAAAAATATTCCAAATTAACCATTATGGTTGAATCATTTTATTTAAATTCCATTGGTTTTCAAATTCCAACGCATCAATGGCTCATTTTCTTAGAAGGCCCATTTTAGATCCCAAATTTTATCTAATGGCATGCTTAAAATGTGTGTTTTAAAACTTTTATTAATAAGTTTATTTACACAATGTACATAAAACTCCATCATTATTATCCATCAATATTGTTTTCATTATGAAAACAAATTCTTCAACTAAGTATTGATACCAAAGTAGGAGAGTGGCACATATTTTAAGATCATATTATAATCAAGATTTATGGATAAGAAGTCAAACCCTATCTTCTAGTATCTAAACCTAAGTATTTTCCATTTAGAGAATATTAGGTAGAGACTAAATTTTGATCAACTAGATTTTGGTTCAACAAACCAGAAAACCATCCTCTCTTTTCCTGCTAAGATATTTTCCTTTACATTATAAAGCAAGTCAACATTACCTAGTGTACAAACGATGCTAGACTCTCTGAATACCGAAGAATACAACTCATGGAAGTATGATAAATATCATGCAATTTCTACTCTTAAGAGTTGCAATTAGATAATAACCATATGTTCATGAAACATATTTAGAAATATAGAGATTGGCTAATCAAGAGTGTTGGGGAGAATCCCAAGAGATTTTTCTAGTAAAGCAGGTTTTATTGGAAAAGCAACAATAAGTGGGTCCAATTGGAGCATGTTTTATAACGTATAACCTAAAAATTAAAAGCAATACACCATATCCTATTCTCCTTATATAAGTGGGTATTTCCCCTATCGAGAGCCTAGCTATGACTAGGCTCCTGTTGTACAAACACAAAATCAATAACATGAGAGACCATAGACTTCCTAAGCTAGATTTTAATTCCAGCCAAAACAACCTAAGGCTCGAGTGAGGTTGGTATAAAGATACCAAGGCCGAGTTAAACCACTGGGAGATCGACGAAAATTTTGCATTGCAAAATATTAATAACATTAAAAATATTGTTACTTCTAAGTTTAAAGAGAAATTGTGGTGTGAGAAAGATTTCGAGAGAAAATTAAAATATTATCAGGAGGTCATCAACCATACTCTAGAATATCAAAAGTATCTCTCTATTTTAACAAGTTCAAAGAAAAAATAATAATATAGCCAAGATAAGAACGAAATACCATGAGCTCCATATTGAAACAGGTCGTTGGACAGTTCCTAAAAACACCATGGGTGGAAAAGATCTATCGTCTCTGTGAGAATAGGAACATTGAAGATGAAAATCACTTCCTCTTAGAGTTCCCTGTGTAAACCCACATTAGATCTCAGTTTCATAATATTTGTTGCAATACCGACCTTCATAGCTTGTTAACTTGTCAAAATTATAGTGAGCTCAAGACGCTTCTCACCAAGCTCTTTGAGCATAGGAATATAATTTTAAAACAAATTAATTAATTCGTCTCTTTAGGACCGATAGACCAAAGTTTGGTCTCAGTGGACGTTAGCCATCATCATCATCATCATAATAATGAGGATATTTAAGTGGTCATGATATATTCTAACCAACCTACAAGTAAAATATAAATAGTGTTATATTCACTAGCCACTGTGGGTTTTAACTGTTGTTGGTTTATGGGCCCATGGTTTTTGTGTAACCCATGGTATTGCATGTGATGAAGCCTACTTAAGGGCTTTATTAACTCATTGTATATTTCCTAAGAGTGGTTCATGATGGTTGGATTGGACATGTCTTAGACAGAGTTGTCAATGGTAATAGATCCATTGTTGTTGGTCTTCCTAGTTTGGGTTTCCAGGGTAAAAATTATTTTTCATCACGTGTGTTTGCTTATTGTGTCTTATTTCTTAACAATTGGTATCAAATCTAAAAAGAGTAGTATGATGCTTGGAGCCATGGAGAGAGAATTTGGGATCAACTCTCAATCTAGGAAAGGATGTAATGTCATAATGACACATGAAAAAATGCATGGCATGGATATGTGTGAAGTATTAGCATAAGAAGCACATGAAAGATATAGGAAGATGTAATTGGATCACTTTACTATAATAAATTTTTGTGGAGTTTGATTTAACAAAAATGTAAATGGGAATATGGATGTAAGACTTGTTTAGGCATGCGCACCCTTGGTTTATTGGGTCACCTGTAAAAAATCTAGACTGTTGTATTAACAGAGACTCGGGTAAAAAAAATGAGGAGGGTTGATATTTACCCTAATTAAATTTTAAAGGGGGGTATGATAGGTTAATACTGAATCGATTAAAGAGTCAAAGATGGGTTTATCGTTGCCTGTTCATAGGCCCATGGTTTTTGGGTAACCCATGGTATTCACTCATGGTATTGCATATGATGAAGCCTAATTAAGGGATTGAGTAAATCCATTTTGGATTTCCTAGGAATAGACGAATTAGCGATGTATTGGATGGAATGTTCAAGGGTAATAGATCTATTTTTGTTGGTTTTCCTGGTTTGGGTTTCCAAGTTAAAAACTCTACTTCATCGTGTGTGCTTGCTTATTAAATATTTTATTTTCTAACAAAGATGACGTCAGAATTTAATAATATGTTCAAAAAATTGTATAGTAGGATTTCACTGGACATTAGGCCTTATCAAGGTGTTGCAAAGTCCATATATACACTTCCCCATGATCCTAACTTTGTTATGATGTTACGGGAATGAATGTTTATAACTTTGGATGTCATGCAAAACGATGTTGTGGATATAGAAGGTAATATGGATGCATCTAGTAATATTAGATTAAACATAAAGGTTGGAGAGAGGAAAAAATAGGATGAAGTACCTACTCAAGCATCTTCTTCAAATTCTCAAGATGCTAAGATTAATGAAGTAACATAGATAATAAGAGTGCCCCCAACAAAATTACTAGGCTAGAATTGGGAAAATATATATATGGTAAAGGGGCCTTAGAATGTGGTAGTAAAAAATTGGAATTTTCCAAGTAGGAATCAAACCTCATATCATAGAGCTTTCAATCCTTAACCACTCACCTAAGAGGGAAGGTCAAAGGACCTACCAATCCAACCACCTTTGAGAAACAATAACAATAATTTGAGTGAGGATTATGTCTGTAATGAAGATGAAGAATATGGTCCTTTTGAATATCAAGACCCACTAGTTGATATGAATTGGATAGAAGAAGATAGAGATTTGGTTCACTTAACTCAAGAAGAATGCGAAGAACCTTCGGGTGTCAATTATTAAATTTTAGGCTTGTGTGATGACCTACCTAATGATCCTATCTTGCGCAATACATGCTTTTTGTAGATCCCGTGTAGGAATAATTACAACATAAGTATGATATTAAACCACAACCTAATACAAATAATCAGAATCCAAAAGATTATGATCCAAAATAAAAATAAAAATCTCAACTATTGTACCAAAAAGAATTGGAATAGAAAATGCAATTGAAATGAATAAAAAACATAAAATTAATGAGAAGGGGGGTGTCTTTGGTGTTAAATATAGAGAAAAAGTAGCATAGGTTCAAGTTTAGAATGCTCGTCCATTTAGCTTAATAGATGAATTTGGTAAGATCAAAGTGCCTATCCCTTTGACTTGTTTAGCAAAGATTTACACTTTAAAGGAGAATTGGAAAAATATAGGTACTCCTCAACCTTAACCCATTGATATACAATAAACTTGCAAGATGATTCCCCTACGGTGTTAATTGAACACATTATGAAGAAAACAATAGTTCCACACCACCTTTCTACATTAGTTTAATAGTTCAAGAACATTCTTTCCATAATTGTATGATAAAATCTAGGGCCTCATATAATCTCATACCAAATATCATCATGGAGAAATTGAGCCTAGAAATCACAAATGTAGATAAATAATTAGACTCCTTAGATTCAAGGCAAGTTAAATGCATAAAAATTATTAGATATTTGGTTGTGAACTTGACCCAGATCCCCACGAAGAATGTGATGATGGATGTAGTAACTATAAATGTACTTGTTAATTATGGGATGATATTATCTAGATGATGGGGAGCAAAGTTAGGAGGAACCTTGCAACTAAACATGACATATGCTATTAATCCAGTCTTTGGTGGGGAGACAAGGATATTATATTGGGAATCTAAATTTGTGTATATTATTAGTGATCTAGGGAATCCTCATAATTTTTCATTATATGCAACTAATGATTTGGGTAGTTGTGTACTAGTTGAAATTGATGATCAAATGTGGTAATGGTCATTACTTGAGGAACCAACTCTTCAACAATCAAAAGTAAAGAGAGTAGGAAATGATATCTAGACGAAGTTTAATATATGAATATTTATCTAAATAAGGGTCAAATGCAATTATTTTATTTATTTCTCCTTCGGGTGAAAATATCCCTCTTTCTTACAAACTAGAATTTGATACCACCAATAATGTAGCTAAATATGAGGTCCTAGTATTGGGTTTGGGAGCATCTAAGTGGATGAAGATAAAAAAATATTACTATTTTTGGGGATTCTAAATTGGTAATAAATCATATCAAGAATTAGTGTTGTGCAAAGCATCCAAGGATGAGGGATTACAAAATTTAGGTATGGAATTTTTTTCTTCTAATGGTTGTAAACCTCTCTTCGATGTTGAGAAAATCAAATCAGTATGCGAATTCTTTGGTTGTGTATCTAAGTGTTTTTATGCCTCCGAATATTTAACATTTGAAATATGAAATAGAAGTACTCCATAGGCCTTCTATTCTAGATAACAAACTTTGAAGATGACCAACATATTAAGAGGTTCCTTGAAATGGTGAACGCAGTTTCAACCACTAAAATTGATTTGGATGAAGAATTATAGTACGAAGGTATAAAAGATAAAGAGAATTATAACAAAGAATAGAAAGATAGAATCTGCTGGCAAACATAACATTTTTCAACTCAAGACAAATTATATTCCAAGAGGAATTATACCATTAGAGAAATCTAGGCATTAACAAATCTTGCTAATGTTTGGTTGTCGAGATTTTTTTTTCTTTTTAAGAAATCTTATCCATAAGAGTATTCTTTTAATGTAATACCAATCTTAAAAGCATTAGTTCCAGATTTTCTTCGCATAAGTCAAAATACCAGAGATCGATTTGGAGGCAGCAAATCAATCTCATATTCAAAATTTTCCAGTAGAACTTCAACTAAATGAAGATTTCAAATATTGAACTTCAACTAAATGAAGATTTCAAATATCTCACTTCCGATATTTTGCTACGAATTTGGGATCTATTCCTTTATATTATCCATGAAAGTTTCATGTAATTTGGTTATAAAAAGAGAAGGATGTAATAACCGCTAGGGGGATCCTTTCGTAAGGACGAATATTATCCATCTATGTCAGAAAGTTTCATGTAACTTGGTTATAAAAAGAGAAGGACGAATATTGACAAAACTGTGTGTATCATTGTAAGTCTGATGGGAAGTTGTGACATGATATGTTTGATCATTAAATATTTGTGTGGATTCATGATCAATCTGTGTTTTTCGTATTCATTTTTCATCTTATTTGAATGGATCTTATGAACTACATAATTCTCGTGCATTAAAGCTTTGATGCTCTTGCTCTATCTTATACAAGTTCATTCAAATCCTATTTATTCATTTTCAGGAAGCTTTTAAGTTTGATGCAAAGTTTTGTACTATGAATGTATGAGAGTGATCAATATGTGAAGGTTGTACATCATTTATTTTTAGTTCTTACTTCTTTTTGTTTCTCACTATATTAATTCAACCTATATGATGTTAAATTTCGTATGCCTATGATACATGAATCATACAAATTACTTCATTTCCCAATGGCCTTGATCATTGATCTATAGGTGTTGATTCCTTTTCTGCTCAATACTTTTTTCTTACCTTATTGATCTACCAACCAACTAAATCTATCCCAAACTGAGGTGCCTAAACTTTGTTCTATTGCAATCTAGTGCAATCTTTAGGACTACCATCTTTTGGCGACGTTATCGAGGACAAAGGAACGAAGTTTCCCCCCTAGGTTTACGACATAGATCAACTCTAGTTCTTGATAGTGAACAAGAAATAGACACAAAAATTGACTACATATTATTCACCTAGTGATTCCATTGATAGAAAAATCCATTGGTGACTCCACTATATCATAATGTCTAAAATGTTTGACACTAAAACAAATGCTATAATAACTACAAGGTTTGCACTGTTTGATTTTTCAATTATTCCCGATTTTCCTAATTGTTGGGTACATGTTATATTCTCTGCATGACTACCCACCTTCTGGCAGGGTTTTAGGGGTTGGCCTCCAAATTAAGGGGGTTTGAGGTGTTTTATGCCCCTCTTTTTGGCTATTTTTGGCCAACGGTTTTTGGCCTATTGTATTCTAATTTTGGTTTAAGAATTAGGGTTTCGAAGGTTGGCAAAGAAATATATATTCTATTGTAAAGGGTTGGGTTAGTACAATCAAAAGAAACAAAGAGTGTGGTGAATCTCTAATTAAGCTGGCTTTCCAGGTTAAGGGCTTCTAGGGTAAAATCCATGTGTAATGTCTGTGTGCGCTATTGTTTTACTTTTTTTTATGCTTAATAAATGTATGCATTATTACACTTAATCAAGTTTAGAACTAACACTAATTTTGTACCTACTATGGATTAGTGGGGAGATTGCCTTCCCAGATTTAGAGGAAGTAAGGATGACAATCCTACAAAACATTTGCTTGATTTTCATGAAATCATGGATCAATTGGGTATTCATCATGAAGATGTTTAGGTATTCACTAGAAGGATATGCTCATGAATGGTACAAGTCTTTAATTCCTTGTAGCATTTATGCTCATGAATGGTACAAGTCTTTAATTCCTTGTAGCATTTATTCATTGAAATATTTCCATGCAACATTTAATTCCTATTGTAAAGGGATGTATTCGTCTGATTTCTTTTTCTAAAGAATATTGTGAGGAATTTGAATTATTATATTTTCATCCCAATAATAAAGGTCAAGATGTTTTTTTTTATAAAGAAGATTATGCTCGTGATGAATATTTTACTGTTACTTTAAATTATTCCTCAGGATTTTCAAGAGGCTTCTAGTTGTCTTGATAATGAGTGTAATGTTAAGGATGCAATCAGCATACCATCTCCTTTCTCCATTTCCTTAGATGTATAGGTATACGATCCTCTTCTCAGTAACATATTATAAAAACAAGAAGTTATTCAAGTTCAGTTCGGTAATTTAGATCTACAAGAGAATTATGATCATAATTCTCAAGTGTTATTTTTAGAAGAGGAGTAAATTTTGAGATCATCATAAAGTAAGATCAACCATCTAGATCGACAAGAGGGGGTCATTAGTAATCGAGAGTTGATTTTTTATCAATATGAAGATCTAGTAGCGATATGCTTGAATTTTTCGGGTGAAGTAAATTTGGAATCATTCTTTCTTTATGAGATTAGATCAGATTTCAATACTAAGCTACAACTGTCTAAAATACAATATTTTCTAAAAAATTTGAACATCGACGAAGTCTAATTAATAATTCAGTTGATTGAATGGTTGCATTGAAAATTTTCTTATATCGAAGAAGAGAAATTTATTTGATTAGATTATGTGTATGTAGATAAATAGGCTCAATTTTCTAAGCATATGGTGTGCAATATATTGGTTGAATAAATACTCCATAACCCAATGGAGAAAGGCACTAATATATAACAATTTTAGTTTGCAGTCAGTTTGTTGTTTGATTTCAGAATAGGGTCATTTAGGAATCAATGGTTTCACATCATGATGGGAATTTACAAGTTACATATTTCAAGGAATCAGAATGGATGAAGGAACAAGGCCTACAATTTATTTGATGCCTCACAGAGAGGACACCATGTTGGGATTATTATTAATCCTCCCTTTAACTACATAGTCTATTTGTCCATTTTCCTAGATTAAGAGGTCTTCATCACTCCATGTTGGCCCTAGGAGAAGTTAGGTAGAATTAAGTTGGAATTATGTCCAAGTATGAAAAGAGTCAGGTCGCAGAAAGAAAGAAGGAAGTTGCGACATAAGGAAGAGGGAGCTATGACAGAAGCAACCATGGAAGAAAGAGTAGACACAAAAGGAAGTTGCGACATAAGAAGAGTTCGCGATAGAAGAAGAGTTCAACAAGAAAAGAGATCATGACAGAAGAGAAGTTGTGACAGAAGGAAAATATGTGACAAGATGAGAGTCGACAGAGGAATCCATGTCAGAAGGTGTGCAACGACGCAATGGCTAGAAAACGATAGTTCAAAAAGATCTTGGGTACGAGGTTGGCTTGAGTCGGTGGAAGTCGCATGTATGAAAGCATATTTGTAATTTGGTCCATTAGTTCCTACTGACAGATTGTTGACTAACTATATAAATTCGATTGAGAGCGAAATGTAAGAGTCTATAAGAAGGAAGAAACCAGGATGTGTGCGGGTTACTTGTTGATCTTTTAGTTGCTTAGTTGGTTACAGAGTGGCCTGAGTTGCTTAAGCAATCTGTTTTTGTTGCTTAGCTAGTCTGTCAGTAGAGAGTCAGTTAGTTTCATGGTAAAGACTCAAATAAGTCTATAGTTAAGTGCACAGAGTTGTAGAGAAGATCAGGTTGATCTAGGATGTGTGCGGATCAGCAGTAGAGTCAGAGTTATAAATAAGTCGAGTCGATCCAGGTTGTGTGCGGATCAAAGAATAGAGTCAAGTAGAGAATAACCAGCAATAGAAGACCATAGAGCATGAAAGGAGAGAGAACTATGTATAGATAGGAGAAGAACATATAGAACAGAGTCCGCAGCTCAGTGTGAAGACGAAAAGGTGCCATATATTTCTCATTCCAGATGAAGAGCACATTTATGGTGTGACATCCCTCCCCTCATCTCGACAGAGAGCACACGACTAACAATTTATTTTCTCTATCAAACCCGAGCAATCTAGCCCCATGAACATAATAAAAAAATTGCAGTGAAATAAAACATACACACATAGATGCATAACAAATGCAATCTACAATGGAAGCTAATACATTAATTCAAGCATTCAACATGTTCATCATCATTCATTAAACAATTACAGTTGCAAAGGTTAAGCACAAGAGATACGTATCTTGAGAAGAAGTTTGTCTCTCAATTAGCTATGTCGCTGCAACGTTCCACCCAACCATAGGCCAGTGTGCTCATCGATCTCTCAGTAGCACTGCCACCCTTGAGCTGGTCATGATTCCCACAAGGAATAAGGGACCTACAGCAGGCTCACACATAGCCAACGATTATGCGGATTTATGTAAGAACGCAACAAAATACATAAATAACCATAGAAACAAATATGCAGCGGAAATAACACTTCATTTCATTAATCAATAACTGAAATTGGTTTACATACAGAATGGAAATAAACTAGCTAGAGTGCTGGTAGCTTATCTCTGAGAAGAGATGTGGTGGCTACATGCCTCTGAACTATGTGTTACAATGAGGCTCAAAGGCCTATATATTATTGAGAAACAATGGAAACCCTACACATCCAAAAACCTAACCCTAGGAGGTGAAACGCCAGAATGTGGGCCCTGTTGGGTAACTTGGTACATCAATTTCCTAGGGTCGTAACTTTAGCATACTACCTCCGTTTGATGCACATGATACATCGTTAGAAAGATCTGTTTAAGGACTACATCCATAAATGAAAGATATTGAGTCTGGAACAAACTCATATTTTCTCAACCATTCGATGCCGAAAAAATGTCGTTTAGGGCCTCAAAACGGCTCCGGAAGTTTAGGAACCGAAAACTGCCAAAAATAGTAAATTGTGCTACAATTAAGGAAACTGGAAAACTGAAAGAAACAATGGTGGGGGTCCAAGTGGAATAGGTGGGGGCCACCAATATCCTCCTGGATCAAATGATGTATCATAATTCATCCAAGCCAAAACTACATTTAGGTTTATTAGGTTGCTAAGGAATTGGAAGGTTAAATTTCTAAGCTAGTGAGCTCAACCACAGAGCTATGAACACCTACACGAGATATGGCTTGGATTTCCCAACACCTACACACCCAACATAAGGAAGCATTGGGCCTTCTCTGCTACATATTCCCTCGGGTTATGCATTCCCTTTCAGTGCTCTTCAGGGTGTGCAAGAAAGAACAACCAACCCCCCTTGATCTCTCTGTGTGGTTCCTTTCTACACTAGGTTTATCAATCTAATTCTTCCCTCTTCCACTCCAACCAATTCAATCCAAAATGTAGGATGCACACATAGCAAAATACAAATTCTGTGGTTGAGAAGAAACATTTTTCAACCAAAAACGTATTGGTAAAATGGGGAAAATCGACCCTTGGGTGAGTAATTCGACTCAGCAAGGATTTTGGGCAATGCATGAGCAAAAAGGACTGTTATAACCCCCAAAATCGTGAATCATTGTTGGCCATTCACTCAGCAACACAAAAACAATTTCCTGGGCATAGGAAAATGAGGAAACAACTAAAAACATGAAGGATAAAAACCCAGGAAGGTTCAACTGCATGAGAGCTCAATGTGAATGAATGATGGATGATGAAAAACATCCAGGAGCTCCCCAAAAACATGAGGAAGAGAAAAATGTGAATGCATGTTGGAATGGGCAGACATTTTTGGGTTTTTACTTGCCCAAGGAGTCAAAACACGTTTTTCAAAAATGGGTGCTCTGCCCAATTCAAATTTTGACCTCCATACCTTTTTCATCCCAACGAAATAACTTCCTCGACCAATTTCTGGAAGTAATAAATGATTGGGTGAATAAGAAAAGAAAGGTATTTGACAGCTTGATGGGTTCTCCCTTGGACATTTGGATTTTCGCCATTGGCTCAAAGGTTTGAATTATTTCCCCCCTATTCCTTAGGAAATCATGCCCCCATCTCTTTAATGTTGCATTGACATGGTTCGTTGTGGGTATTTTAATTAAATTGCATACTTACATGTTGTCCAAAATTATAATGTACCTGGCTAGCACGAAATACCATTGGCATCAATTTTAATCGCTGAAACATAAAACACCAAATTGATGTGGGGTTTTTGCCTTTAGCTCCTCACCATGATTAAGTACAATATATACATCATATACATTTTTAATGTAAACGGGGTCAAAACCAGGGTGTTATATGTGGTTTTTCCCAGATGAGCTTCCACGTTAGGTACTGTGTCAAATGTGAAAATGATAAATGTATTTGAGTCACATGTATGTTATTGTGAATGAATGTTTATGTATTTTCTTACAATTGATTCATATTAATTTTTTGCACTGTGGTAGTTAGAATCACCTATACTCCATGATTTGTACTGTTATAGTATATGTTGATGGTTGAATAGAGTCACATCTTAATAGTACAAAATTAGTATAAGTAACCCACCCCCCTCGGCTTCGGTTGAGTGCCTTGGTATATTTCCAAGGGAATATAAATCCCCCACCCAACTACGAAAACCTGGTTCTAGAAGTTACCCATAAGAGATACATCTCAGGTGAGACTGCATCTGCGTCGCAGGTGTTACAGACAAAGTCTTGCTCTGTCAAGCCGATATATTGGTGTTTTTTGTGTGCAAAGGAGGGACTGAACCTGGGTCGAAGAACAGAGAGAAGAATAAAAACTCCAACAAATTCTTTTGTTGTCAGGACCGTGAATCATTATGGTGAGCGATATGTTGTGGCATCCAATGAATCCTGAAATCCAAGATTGGGTGGATTTTAAAGAATTAGAATCTGTGAAAGAAGAGAGTAAAGGATCTCGGTTGAATCCAACAGAATGGTTGGGATGATACATTTATACAGATATTCATGATATTTTATTTTCTGAGTTTCTTATTGTATTACATGAGTGGTTATCGAAGTTAGCCACCCAACAAACAAATTTTCAAGGAGGAGAACCGAAGGAGTGGAATCCTCAGTTGATTCAGTAGCTGAAGAGTGTTAGCAACCCTGTGTCGAGGGCTATTGATTTTTGGGTAGATAACATTTTGCAAGGTTATATTACTAAGTTTGTTGTCGGCACGATAACCTCATATAGTGTGGCAAAAAGAATTTTTTTCCAAGGACCCCAAGGAAGATACTTGTCATCTTTGAAAACTTAGATAAAGATGCTCGTATGCGAAAAAGGAATCCTGAGAATGTGATAGTTAGAAGAACTATGCGCAAAAACTTGGATATGTTGCAGATGAAGTGTGTGAAAAATGGAGCAAGCTAAGTTGAAATGTTCATTGGTGATAGTGGAACTGAAATAGAGGCCACATATTTGAGAAGTGGAAGAATATTTTGGTCAGGAAAGAAAAGAAAGATTGTGATAGGAAGCGGATGTTGTAGTACGACCAGAGGAGAATACTATGAGCTCACGTCACACATTGACGAAGGTTCTTGCGACGAAGAAGAGGAATATCAGCTGATATCTGAAGAAGAAGAAGAAGAATCATAAGCTCTAGACCCAGAGAACGAGTATGATACCCCTACAACCCCGTGCACATCACTGAAGGTTAGATCTAGAAACTCGTCTCCAAGTGCTTTTGTAAATAAAAGTAGTACTAACACTGTGAATAGTGGAAAAGGGAGTCCGACTAGTAAAATATTTTTCCAAAGCATACCAACAGTTAACATAATGGCGGGGACCAATATTAAGTTTTTGATATTTAATGGAAATGGGTTAGAAGACCCAGAGCAACATTGGTTTCTTTGTGAAGAGTGATAGACGAGTTCAGAAAGTCGAAATCTGAGTCACGGTTTATTGTATAAATTAAAGAAATAGAGCAGTTACCTACAAAGTATGTCTGGGACTTTGACCAAAGATTTAAGAAATTTATAGCCAAAGTAATTTTTTAGATGTTGGACGTACAACACGAGGAATGATTCATTATTTCATTGTTTCCGCACATCTATACCCCATTGATGCAACAAAAAATAGTGTCGTGGAATAAAGATCTGGAGACGACATGAAGTTAAGTCCTCGCCGATTGGAGAAACCGGTGTAGGAATGATGCAGATTCACTCGTATCTAGTTAACTTTATGCTGCAACTCCAAGACATTAAGAAGGGGAAAGAGATTAAAAAGAACTATGGTGTACAAGGTGCAAAACATAAGGGCGCCATAAAGATAATTGCCCAGGGCACTCATGAATTATCTCGCAATAGAAGTGCTAAACCCGATAAATTCCCAAGGGATGCCTTGGTGTAGGATATGCCAGACTCGATTCCATCACTCAGAAGAATTCTTGTACTTGCAGAAGATTGTAAGTGCACCGACTAATATGTATTGTAAATTTTGTAAATTTGTAGGACATGATGAGAAATATTGTAGAACATTTCAGTTGCTGCAAGAGAAGACAATGGAAACCTACATGATGAATAATGATGATAATATGCAAGTTGAACAAGTCCAATCTCAATATTAACCTTCTCAATATCCATCGGATCAATATCAACAATCATAGTATCCTCAGAAGCAATATCAACAAGATTAGTATCCGCCGCAGCAACAATACCCTCAACCTAGGGTGTGGAAATTTTTAGGGCCAAGGAAAACAACAAGAAGGGGGAGGAGGATTTGTTCAAGGAAGAGAATAAGTCATATGTTATAACTGTGGACAACTAGGACACTTTTCTTGAGATTGTGTGAGTCTTGCGAAGGCATGTTCGTATTGTAAAGCATTGGCCATACTGTTGAACAATGTCCACAATTGATTGCGAAGTGGCAGGATCCAACGGTGGGAAATCCCAATCCTATGCAAAAATCCCAACCTGAATCCTAATTAGAACATCCAAATGATTTCTGTCAAGCCAAGAGAAGCAAACATAACTCTCATAACAAGAGGATGTGTTGTGACTGGAGCATACCAAGATACACAACATGGAAAACCATAGGTGTGAACGGTGACAAAAGAAAGTACCATTCAATGTCCAAAAGGAAGTATTTATTCTTGGATGTGCAACTAAAATTTGTCAGGAAGAATCAACCATCGACGTTTGGAAGGCCAAAAGTGCAAATGCTTGAGAAATTTGACCAACTATTACGAAATCAACCAACAAGAAAGGTTAGTAAACTTAAAGAGTTTTTCAAAAGTTGCTTATCGTTAATCCAATATAAATATGATGTCGCAGAAGTGACAACACTGATAGAAGAAACTCAAGAAGAGATCCGACCAAAAACAAGAGTCAGCCATGTGGGAAAAAGGTCAAATATTGGTCGTGAATTACGAATGACTGCCCAAATAGGAGATCATGATATGCATTATATCATTTTATATCTGGGATCTGAAGTTAATATTTTAACAATACAAATATGGGAAAGCATGGGAAAACCACGACTGGATTAGTCTCCCATTCAGTTCAGGCTAGCAAATCAGTCGAAGTTCCTACCTATTGGTCAACTGAATCAAGTACCTATCAAGGTAGAGGGCCTGATAACATATGCATATTTTGAAGTGATTGACATTGTCAATGATACAAACCCATATCTTGCACTTTTGGGGATCGACTGGGCAATAGACAATCAGACCATCATAAATTCCAAGAGACCGATATTTTCATTTGAAGGCCCAGAGATAAGGGTGGTCACGGCAATTGATCCGCTTGAAGGACATAGATATGTTGAACCAATGCATAGTGAAGGACAAGGTGATTACCTGGATCACATATATAACATCATGTCTTCGAGAAATGACTATATAAATCCAAAAACTAATGAAAAGTTGAGTTGGAGGAGTGTTATCTCTTGTACATATGATTCAGGTTAAGGATTAGAAAATTGGAAGAATCATATGCATGCAGTATATATGAGAAGATGCACAATAATTACATAATCTATGCGAAGTGTAGGAGGTGAGGAAAGAAGGATACATACATATGAAGGTTTACCTAACCGTGCATATTTTATAGCATAATTTGAAGCAAAAGTTACAGAATCGTAGCGATTTTCCACCTTGGACTTTGTGCTGAAAGCTACACCTGCTAGATGGTGGGGTACACATAAACAATCTATCTCTGAATGGACACAATGTAGAATATTTCTAGAGATCATACAGTGGAGAAGAGACCAGTTATAATACTCGGAAATATAAAGGACTGACAGATCATGTTGAACATATTGAGCATTGTCGTGCGACATGGCAGGCATATCCGCGACAAGAATGGGTTCATCATGTTTTACATACATTGGATATGATACCAAGGAATTGGTATACATCAGTAGAGCTACGATGAGAAACTCTTGATTGGGAGGAGTTAGCTACTAGATTTACACATACATTTGATTTTGCATATGACCATCCTTCGATTGATATTGCATTGCAAGTGATGAAAACAAAGATATTTGAAGAAATCCATGTTGCAGTGACGAACTTCCACCAATGCAGCACAACAATCCACCATTAGATGGAATGTTACAACGTAACGAGAGAACTAGGTGATGATGAACCACTTGATGTAAACATACCTGAGTTAGAAGGTATGCACACAGTGGAGGGACTTGGTATTTCTAGGGACCTTTTCCTAAGTCCACTCAAAATCAAGAAAGTTAATATTCATTCGACATAAAATCCAAAGTTCGCCAATATTTGATATTATTGGTATGATGAGACTGTAGGAAAGATCATTGATTTATTGTATGAGTTTCAAGATCCGTTACCTACCAAATTTTCAGAGATGAAGGGGATAGTTCATGGAGATCTAGGAGAAATGAAAATACTTTTGAGGCCCAATGCAAAACCAGTTAAGCAGCGACCTTATAGAATGAATTCACGCTAAAAATAAAAGGCCAAGATTTAGGTGGACTGAATTATAGATACAGGTATTATAGAGTCTGTCAAGGAATCAAAATGGATTAACCCGATAATAGTACAAGACAAAAAGGATACGATTGAAGTAAGAATTTGTATTGACGTGAGAAAACTGAATAATGCTTGCCTACATGACCCGTTTCCGACTCTGTTTATAGATGAAGTACTAGAAAGTGTAGGATGTCAAGAAATGTACTTGTTCACTGATGGATTTTATGGTTATCATCATATCTGAATCGCGAAGGAATACCGATACAAGAGTACATTTGAGATGGAGTGGGGATTTTTCCAATATACAGTAATTCCCTTTGGACTGTGCTCCTGTAATTTTTTCTAGAATAGTAGTTGCTTTTAAATATTTCATTCACAAATTTATTGAAGTATACTTTGATGATTGAAGGTATTTGGGATAATAAAATACCATATCGAGAACCTTAGAATGATGTTGGAACATTGTTTCCGGTATGAAATTTCTTTAAAATTGAAGAAATGTATCTTTTGCGCCCCAATTGGAGTCCTGTTGGGCCATGTGGTCTGTCGTGATGGAATTTTCGTCGACCCGACTAAAATTTCCATCATTATCGACCTTCCATCACCTAATACAGTCAAGTAGTTGAGAGAAACACTGGGACACATTTGGATACTACAGAAAATTTATTAAGGGATATGCAGAGGTGATTTCTCCGATGGAAAAATTGTTGAAAAAAGATGTCAATTTTCATTGCATGGAGAGATGTCAAGAGAGTCTGGACACATTGAAGAATAATATGGCTACATCTCCCATACTTGTATTCCCAGATTAGAAAAATGAATTCCATGTTCATGTAGACGCGTCGGTTGTCGTTCTTGATGTGCTACTAATACAACCAGGAGAAGGGTCAATTGACCATTCTATTACCTTTGCTAGAAGGAAGTTGTCAACTGCAGAAAATAATTATACCACGATAGAAAGACAAGGGCTAGCGATGGTATACGCTTTGCAAAAGTTCATACACTACTTATTGGGAGTACATTTCAAGATGTACACATACCATTCCACATTGAAATACCTAGTCAATAAGCCAGTGTTGAGGGGGAGTATCTCTCGGTGGCTTCTCCTCCTTCAAGAATTTGATTTTGAAGTTATTGTTAAACTCGGTCAATTAAAGCTGGGACTAGACCATCTTTCAAGGATAGAAAGTGGTGAAGAACCTAGTAATCTGGAGGATAATCTCCCGAATGTGAAGTTGTTTGCTATAACCATGTTTGATGATCACTACAAATATATCATACAATTTTTATGTATGATTTATGCACTAGCTCAATTCGCCACTGCACAGAAGAAGAAGTGGGTTGTGCGAGCTGCGGATTTCCAGTTGATCGTTGGACAATTGTATAAGATGGGTCTTGATGAGATTCTTCATCGTTGTGTCTTGGAACATGAGCAACTGATGATATTAAAAGAATAACATGGTGGTGTCATAGGAGGCCATTACGCTGGAAAATCTATGGTACGCAAGATCTTCTTACAAGCAATATTGTGGTGGCCCACCATGCATGCAGATGCCCAAGATTATTGTCACAGCTGTGATATCTTCCAAAGAACTGGAAAGCTGTCACGTGGGATGAAATTCCATTCGTTCCTTAGGTGACATTGTAGGAATTTGATAAATGGGTTGTTGACTTTGTGGGACCTATCAATCTGATAGGGAAGCGCACAGGTGCATGCTATATTATTACTGTGATTATTTACCTAACCAGATGGGCTAAAGCAGTGCCATTAAAGGATTGTACTGCTGCGACTGCTACAAATTTTTTGTTTGAAAATGTCGTGACAAGATTTGGTTGCCCAAATATTTTAATAAGTGATCAAGGTATGCACTTTGTTAAGCAGTTGATTGAAGAAATGAAAGAGGAATTTAAGATTCAACATAGAAAAACAATGCCATATCACCCTCAAGCGAATGGTGTTATCAAGGCCTTAAAAAAAATCCTGGAAAATACATTGACAAAGATTTGTAATGTTCAAAGAGATGATTGGGATCATAAAATTTCCACAATATTATGGGCATGTCGTACGACTTGTAAGAACTTGATAGGCCACACTCCATTTCACTTGGTGTATGGGCAGGAAGTTGTGATGTCGATGGAGTACATTGTATCGAGTCTAAGAATTGTTGCGATCACAGAGATGATAGATGTTGATATTGTCGAGGAGAGATTGTTAAAACTCATGCAACTAGAAGAAGAACGCTTTTTCGTAAGGCATCACCAAAACGTTGAGAAAGAATGACAGAAGATATGGCATGATCGCCACATTAAGAACTAGTAGTTTCAGATTGGAGGACTTGTTCTAATGTATGGCAGCAAAATTTTCAAGCATATGGGAAAGTTAAGAACACATTGGTTAGGACCATATATTGTTGAAGAGATCACTAACAGGGGATATTTTAAATTGCAAAATCTAGATGGAACATCGGTTGTAGGAACGATAAATGGAAGTCGGCTAAAGTGGTATCATGATAACATCGAATTGATCATGTATGTGTGTGTGTGTGTGTGTGTGTGTGTGTGTGTGTGTGTGTGTGTGTGTGTGTGTGTGTGTGTGTGTGTGTGTAAGTGTTTGGTTGCAGACTGCTATTCTACCGTAGTAAGAAGAAAACCTGTGCAGACTCGGTGTCTAGCACAAATCAGAAATTCAGGGCGAAGACACTTAGGCTATCGCAATAAAAGGAAATATGTCGAAAGAGGAGTATAGGTCGCAAGGAGTCCGATGTTGTCGCAATAAAAGAAAATATGATGAAGGATAAATACAAGTCGTAAGGAGTGCAACCCTATCACAAGGAATACTAGTATCGCCGAAGTGACAGCTAGAGGACATTAATTTAAAAATCCTGAGATATTTTGGCAGCGTACTTTTAAGTCACTTTTGTCATGATTGCAATGACATCACAACGAAAAGTGTTCGGTTACATGGTGGTTTCTATATGATGATTGAGACAGGTGATCCACGTGATGGATTGTGTTGACATTATTCCACTCCATGTTTGCGCATGTGAAGGTCTAACAAATCAAACAAGTAGGTATTACTTGCATTCACCCTTCACTTTCAATTCATTATGATGAGCTTGAACGATAAACTCCTCTCTGTAGCTCCCAGGGATGAAGTAAGTTAGTTGGATACAGAGATATGGTTACTACAAATCCTAGTGACACTGAACTCGCAGGATTCACCATTGAATCTATGTTACCTATGTTGATCATGGAAGATGTTGTCAGATATGTTCCATCGCATGCAGGGATGGGATTGAAAATTGAGCAAGATCCAATCATCCCTGAGATAAGGATATGAACCGGCCTACCGGCTATTTCAATGAAGAAGTGTTCTAGTTCCCGCAAGAGTAAATTTGTCTCACCACTGCTAATGAAGGATGAAGAAGAAACAATTGAAAATCGGTGACCAAATGACATTCCACCTAAGTCGTCAGATAGACTTATGGAATGATTCACTAGAGTGCAAAGTATCCATTGGTAGAACCCGCCGATCTGAACCAAAGTTCGGATAACGACAAAAAGAGATAAAGGCTCCATCATCGCCATCATTTGTACAAGAAGCTCCAAATATAATTGGCGATGGTGTTTAAACGAAGAATATGAGATGGTTGATTTCCATGCAGAAAAGGAAGACGTTGATGAAATGGAAAATTTTGTCAATGAATAAAAGGAAGGCGTTGATGAGATGGCATATTTCATCGTCAAAGAAACAGAGAAGATGATTAGATAATGAACTTCATTGCTGATGAAGAAGAAGTTGATCAACATGATATTCCTATGAGAGGGAAGAATCCAAAGAAAAGAATGCCCAGGAAAGCACTTGGGATTTCGTCTTCAAATTTCAGAAATTTTGATGTTGATGTACTTTTCCATATCGTCCATCTGTCCCCTCTGAAACAATACAGTGGCTTTTTCTTGTCAATTGCACGGTGAGTGTTCACTCTCCCTACTTATGAACCAATTTCGAGGGAGTTGGATTCATTTCCAAGTTGGTTGATGGAGAGGAAATTTAGACCTATAACTTAGATCTGAATGAAGTGTTTTAGTTTCAGGTTTAAGTCTCATATGGTTCTATATGTATCTATCTCCTCCGTCTCTCATTCCTATGTCACCTTTCCCCAGACTCTCATGTGATGACGCACTTGTTGGAGTGGTTCTTGCGCTTTGTTGAGTCTAGTTGATGCCCAAGATTGGGTATATGATTTTTGTCTCTATAATATTATGTATATATGCTCTGTAATTCAAAATATCGTAAATTCATGTGCAAAATTGCTCACATTTCCAAGCTCTTGATTAACTAGTTCTCATGTAATTGGCTTCCATTTTGAAAGAGTTATATATCTGATCTGTATTAAGGAATTTCTCTGATGTTTAATGATTTTGGAGAATAAATTTATATGATTTATATTTTATCCATTTATCATTCCATTATATGAACCATTCCATATACTTTTCATGAGTTAAAATCGAGCTAATAATGTCATTTCCCCTTAAGCAATTTCACTGAAAGTTGTCATATGAATGTTTCACTTTATAACCAGTTTGAATATCTAATAACCATGTGTAATGAGATAATATGACATATTATATCAGTCCCCATACTCTTTTCATAATATTGGGAGGTCCGTACTTGATTTGGGAATCCAATTTGTTATACACCCTAGGGGGGTTGTGACCACAATTTCCTAGTAATTTTGCTCTTTCTGTCATTAGCACCAAACATAGTTGATAAGGATTAAAGTAAAACCCAAAGTTTTCATAGGTGATATTTTTAGGTAATAATACTTACCATACCACTGCATTTCAAATTTGCGACCATATGGTGTCAGTTGGAACCTCCTAGAATCATGACTAGCTAAGCCTAAATTTGCCCAAATTGTGCCTTTCTCAAAAAATTTCAAGTAGGGTTATTAAACTTTTTATGAAAAATATTCCAAATTAACCATTATGGTTGAATCATTTCAAATTTAAATTCCATTGGTTTTCAAATTCCAACGCATCAATGACTCATTTTCTTAGAAGGCCCATTTCAGATCCCAAATTTTATCTAATGGCGTGCTTAAAATGTGTGTTTTAAAACTTTTATTAATAAGTTTATTTAAACAATGTACATAAAACTCCATCATGATTATCCATCAATATTGTTTGCATAATGAAAACAAATTCTTCAACTAAGTATTGATACCAAAGTAGGAGATTGGTACATATTTTAAGATCATATTATAATCAAGATTTATGGATAAGAAGTCAAACCCTATCTTCTACTATCTAAACCTAAGTATTTTTTATTTAGATAATATTAGGTAGAGACTAAATTTTGATCAACTAGATTTTGGTTCAACAAACTAGAAAAACATCCTCTCTTTTCCTGCTAAGATATTTTCCTTTACAGTATAAAGCAAGTCAACATTACCTAGTGTACAAACGATGCTAGACTCTCTGAATACCGAAGAATACAAGTCATGGAAGTATGATAATTATCATGCAATTTATACTCTTAAGAGTTGCAATTAGATAATAACCATATGTTCATGAAACATATTTAGAAATATAGAGATTGGCTAATCAAGAGTGTTGGGGAGAAGCCCAAGAGATTTTTCTAGTAAAGCAGGTTTTATTGGAAAAGAAACAATAAGTGGGTCTAATTGGAGCATGTTTTATAACGTATAATCTAAAACTTAAAAGCAATACACCATATCCTATTCTCCTTATAGAAGTGGGTATTTCCCCTATCGAGAGCCTAGCTATGACTAGGCTCCTGTTGTACAAACACAAAATCAATAACATGAGAGACCATAGACTTCCTAAGCTAGCTTTTAATCCCAGCCAAAACCACCTAAGGCTCGAGTGAGGTTGGTAGAAATATACTAGGGCCTGGTTAAACCACTGGGAGATCGACGAAAATGCTGCATTGCAAAATATTAATAACATTAAAAATATTTTTACTTCTAAGTTTAAAGAGAAATTGTGGTGTGAGAAATATTTAGAGAGAAAATTAAAATATTATAAGGAGGTCATCAACCATACTCTAGAATATCAAAAGTATCTCTTTGTTTTAACAAGTTCAAAGAAAAAAATAATATAGCCAAGATAAGAACGAACTCCCATGAGCTCCATAGTGAAACAGGTCAATGGATAGTTCCTAAAACACCATGGGTGGAAAGGATATGCCATCTTTGTGAGAATAGGAACATTGAAGATGAAAATAACCTCCTCTTAGAACTTTCCCTATGTACACCCACATTAGATCTCAGTTTCATAATCTTTGTTGCAATACCAACCTTCATTGCTTGTTAACTTGTCAAAATTATAGTGATCTCGGGACGCTTCTCACCAAGCTCTTTGAGCATTGGAATATAATTTTAAAACAAATTAATTAATTCGTCTCTTTAGGTCCGATAGACCAAATTTTAGTCTCAGTGGGCGTTAACCATCATCATAATAATGAGGATATTTAAGTGGTCATGATATATTCTAACCAACCTACAATTAAAATATAAATAGTGTTATATTCACTAGCCACTATGGGTTTTAACTGAAGTTCCAGATGGGAATATAGGGAGTTATTGATTAACACACCTCAGAAGCATGAACCAACAAACAAAACAACAAAACAAGAATAATAGTGTGAGCATGTAGTTGATTAATAAAGCGAGCGTGTTCCAAATAAATCCATATTTCAAAATTTGTCTGCTCATATTGAAAAGGGGGAAGAATAGAAAATTACAAAGACAAATCATTCTTTTGATTTAATAATTCTTTATTTGGAAGAAGAGTTTAATGAAATTGAGATAATCTTGGAGAAATATTTTATAAATCAAAGACTTGAATACCTTATGATGTTAGCCTCTCATTTTCTAGTATCCTTTACATAATATCTTCTATTGAAGAGGATGCAAATGAAGAAGGATCATTTGAAGTAAAAACTAGAGAGATTATGGTAAGGGTTGACTTAGATATATTTTTAAGATGTATTCGCTAAAAACGTAGTCTATGAAGTCAAGAAAATATTTATATGCTCAATCTACACTGCTTTTTTATCAATTCCATCTTAGAAAATATAGATGAATGATATGATATGATATAAAATGAGTATTTGATATGATAGTTTTAGGACCAAGGGTTTCCAAAAGTGAACTTGAAATTAAGACTCAAGGCTATGATATAACTAGGATTAATTTTGATTTGAACAAAATGCATGTAATTGATATAATAGAGTGGAAAATGCAAACACATGATGTGGTGTCCAGAGATTTGATTCAACCAATAGTTGATGTTGGTAAAACATGGAAAATAGTCATTGAACTTGTATGTTAGGTAAAGAAATAAAAGGTCATAAACAGAGATAGAATGGTAAGAATTCAGGATTTGGAAGATAAACTACTAACATTGGGAATATACTAGAAATATGAAGAGATTGTGAAAGAATTGAAAAAGGGGAAATATTTAGGAAAAAATATTCTCAAGTGGTGGCAACCCAAGAAGAAAAGGAACAATTAATTGATGAAATTTCCAGACATAAAGACCAAAATTATCATTTGGGTATGGCTATTTATAATATGATATGGGGAAAGGAATCGGTAGTGGAATAAAACTAGGTTTTGATCCAACAATTGTCCAAGCCAACAGTTGATATAATACAAAGAAATCGATATACATGATAGATATGGTGAATAATTGGCTCCTTTTAAAAGTCAGATCTCTAAAGTCACTAGTAAAATTGTGAGTCTAGAAGATAGAATGGAATTAAAGGAAGATTAAGTAACTAAATTAAAAGAATCGATAGGAGCGATATACATTATGATAAAGAATTTCCAAGAGCAAATATTGAAAAAGGATAAAATTTAACTTGAAGAAAATCAAACAATTAAAAGGCTTAAGAAATCTATGGAGGAATATGGAAAGCAAATCATAGGCAATACGTAATTGATTGGTGCAAAACAATTGAATCATTCCAAATTATACTCATGATAAATCATTTCATGCTTCATTTTTACATGCTGCAACACAATGAAACCCTCATACAACATGTACATATTGAAATTGATAAACTTTGGTTAGAAATTAAAGAGAAGGTTATGATAGTTGATGTTGTTATTAAATTCTTGAACATCAATGCTCATCTTGTTTTATCTCTCGTGGGACTAACTAATTGAACAATGATAATGAATGTAGGGAGAGTTCATACAAAGGAAAAATTGATTCAAATTGATCAAAACAAATGTAATTCCATTAATGAAATTAGAAAATATTTTAAGAACAATCCAATCCTTTATATAAGTTGGGTTTTCCTTCTCCATGGATAGAAGAAGAGAGATTTTATGATGGAGAAGTGTGTAACAAATATCTCTTGAATGAAAGGAACAATACATAATAGTTCAAGGATATGAGTATGTTCCTAAAGAGAAAACATATTTTTGACAAATTATTCCATGGTTTTAAACTTTTAAGTGTTGTTATTCATTTGTAACTGAGTCAACCTTCAATATATTTGATCATTTTATAGGGTTAGATGTGGCCTTTAGATGGTTGAATTTAAATACCCTATAGGAAATGAGTGGTCCAAGGTAGTGAGAATATTTAATTTTAAGAATTTAACCACTATTGAAGAATCCTTTATGACATCAATGTTTAATAACATATATATTCTATTATTGAATATAAGTTTTTTTTTTCTTTTTCTGAGAACAAAAAATAAAACTTTGTGACACCAACAAACAAAAGAAGAAGGAATTGAAAGGGTTGAATATTTTGGAATGCAACATATGTTTGTCCTAGATATTTGCTAAAAATGAGGAATATGTAGTGTTTAGACTTAACTATATTAAAGCAATCACTTCAATCTATTTTGTGAAAAATGGTGATCAAGATCAATAATTATTGAGATATTGAGGGGGATAAAGACAAGGAAACAAGACACTCCAAAGGATCGACATTTTTGTTATGAAAGAACAAAATTTTTCCACGTGTAGATCACCCTAATTATTAAGAATGTATTGAAAACCATTAGATAAGATATATATCTGCAATGTTTCCATTATTGAGCATTAACCCCTTATCTATGAGTTTGTGTATGCGTCCTTCAATTTCATTATAAACTATTTCCTATAGTTATCTATAAACTTGAAGAATGAGACTTATATTTATTTGGTCATGTAATTAATTGTTGAAGACTTGCTCTAAGTTTTATCCATTTATTTTGGCCTTTGAATTAGACTTGAAGAAGTTATTCAAGTACAACTACTTGCTATTTTTCTATCTTATGTGCCAAGTTTTGCAAAGGATTATGGGTATGATTGATTCCTAGAATACTTGGATAATGGTGTGTGGTATTTATTACTATTATATTTTTTGGAAGGATATTGGCACTCTTGAAATTAACATCTTCTTAAGATTCATAGTTAACATCTGAATTGTTGGATTCACCTTGATACAATGCTCATCATGTTCTATTCTATTTGAGTATATTAATGATTTCCATCCTCATTAGTATTTAAAAAAGTGTCACCTTATCTAATTCCTTTGAATATACCATGTTTATTTATCAACGTGTCTACTAAACAAGATTATGATGTCCAAAGTTTTCAGAGAATTTGTATGCATTGACCAATCATTGTTTTCAATAGCTCTTCTCAACATATTTAGATCAAACTCTTGAATTTATTATAAGTTTTAAATGAAAATATTTTAGAGTGAGGGATACCCCTTTGGATATTGACTCTTTCGTATTATCCTAAAGTGGGGGTGCTTTAAATTCTAGGGGATGCCTTGGCATAATTCTCTATCCATGAACATATTGAGGAATCACATTTGAATCTACACCATTGTTGGGGAGTAGAATTTATAAATTTATTTCCCTAGGAAATGACAATGAAAACGTTATGAGTTTTGGTGGCCATGAACAAGATTAGAAAAAATAGTTGATTAATATAATTTCAAGAATATCTTTCAAGAAGTTTCACTTGGAAATTTCCAAGCTGGAAGCACAAAAGAAACATAGAAGGTCACATTCGTACCTTGAGGAAACTCGATTTTATTCTAATCTAAATAAGTTGGTTAATCAAGAAATTAGGAGGAAGGTTGGCTCCATGTCTACAGGTAATCCTTGTTTTGAAGAGTTTCTTATTTTAGAATGATGAATATTCTGAAAAAACAACCTCCAGTTAGAACCCCTCCAAAAAGTTTGCTTGATCCTTTCAAGGACACAAATAAACCTTTAGTTGATTTCTTTGATTTTGGTCTCTTATTTTTTGAACAAGATAAGTTACTATCTCATTTCTTTATAACCCCTCCATTACATGGGTCCATAACCCAAAAATAAAAATTTCTTATATTACAACATCTGATGGTTAATAAAGGGGAAAATCCTAATGGAGGGGATCTGGGATGAGGTAATCCACCACCCCACCCCCACCTATGGGTAATCCAAGGGTAGAAACTAGGTACAAAACTCTTAGAATACATACAGATTTACATGGAATTTATGAGAACTATTTGAATTCATTACCTAATTTAATGGAGATAGTGATATATCTGTAGAAGATCATATTTTTTCTTTCCAAGATTGCACAAATAATCTGGTCACTAGGCATGAACATGTCTTTTTTAGAATAATTGTTCAAAGCCTAGAAGGGGATGTAAAAAAATGGTTTAGAAATTTACCTACTGCTTGTGTTTATTATTGGGAGGCTTTTCATCATTTTTTTGATGAAAAATGGGCAACAAATACAGACCACTAGTATTAATTAATGAGTTTGCATCATTGAAGAAAAATAATAGAGATTCTGTTAGGCTAATCTTGACTCATCTAAGGAGTCAAAGGTGGGTTTACTGTTGTTGGTTTATGGGCCCGTGGTTTTTGTGTAACTCGTGGTATTCCATGTGATGAAGCCTACTTAAGGGCTAGATTAACTCATTGTATATTTCCTAAGAGTGGTTCATGATGGTCGGATTGTCCATGTCTTAGATGGAGATGTCAATGGTAATAGATCCACTGTTGTTGGTCTTCCTGGTTTGGGTTTCCAGGGTAAAAATTATTTTTCATCATGTGTGTTTGCTTATTATGTGTCTTATTTCTTAACAATTGGTATCAAAGCTAGAAAGAGTAGTATGATTCTTGGAGCCATGGAGAGAGAATTTGGGATCAAATCTCAATCTAGGAAAGGATGTATAGTCATAATGGCACATGAAAAAATGCATGGCATGGATATGTGTGAAGTATTAGCATAAGAAGCACACGAAAGATATAGGAAGATGTAATTGGATCACTTTACTATAATAAATTTTTGTGGAGTTTGATTTAACAAAAATGTAAATGGGAATATGGATGTAAGACTTGTTTAGGCATGCGCACCCCTAGTTTATTGGGTCACCTTCAATTTTAAAGGGGGGTATGTTAGGTTAATATCGAATCGATTAAAGAGTCAAATATGGGTTTATTGTTGCTTGCTCATAGGCCCATGGTTTTTGGCTAACCCATTGTATTCACTCATGCTATTGCATATGAAGAAGCCTAATTAAGGGATTGAGTAAATCCAATTTGGATTTCCTAGGAATAGACAAATTAGCAATGTATTGGATGGAATGTTCAAGGGTAATAGATCTATTTTTTTTGTTTTCCTGGTTTGGGTTTCCAAGTTAAAAACTCTTCTTCATCATGTGTGCTTTCTTATTAAGTATTTTATTTTCTAACAAAGATGACGTTAGAATTTAATAATATGTTCAAAAAATTGTATAGTAGGATTTCACTGGAATTTAGGCCTTATCAAGGTGTTGCAAAGTCCATATATACACTTCCCCGTGATCCTAACTTTGTTATGATGTTACGGGAATGAATGTTTATAACTTTGGATGTCATGCAAAATGATGTTGTGGATATAGAAGGTAATATGGATGCATCTAGTAATATTAGATTAAACATAAAGGTTTGAGACAAGAAAAAATTGGATGAAGTACCTACTCAAGCATCTTCTTCAAATTATCAAGGTGCCAATATTAATGAAGTAACATAGATAATAAGAGTGCCCCCAACAAAATTATTAGGCTTGAATTGGGAAAATATATATATGGTAAAGGGGCCTTAGAATGTGGTAGTAAAAAATTGGAATTTTCCAAGTAGGAATCAAACCTCATATCATAGAGCTTTCAATCCTTAACCACTCACCTAATAGGGAAGGTCAAAGGACCTACCAATCCAGCCACCTTTGAGAAACAATAACAATAATTTGAGTGAGGATTATGTCTGTAATGAAGATGAAGAATATGGTCCTTTTGAATATCAAGACCCACTAGTTGATATGAATTGGATAGAAGAAGATAGAGATTTGGTTCACTTAACTCAAGAAGAATGCGAAGAACCTTCGGGTGTCAAATACTAAATTTTAAGCTTGTGTGATGACCTGCCTAATGATCCTATCTTGCGCAATACATGCTTTTTGTAGATCCCATGTAGGAATAATTACAACATAAGTATGATATTAATCCACAACCTAATACAAATAAACAGAATCCAAAATATTATGATCCAAAATAGAAATTAAAATCTCAACTATTGTACCAATTACAATAGAATTGGAATAGAAAATGCAATTGAAATGAATAAAAAACATAAAATTAATGAGAAGGGGGGTGTCTTTGGTGTTAAATATAGAGAAAAAGTAGCATAGGTTCAAGTTTAGAATGCTCCTCCATCTAGCTTAATAGGTGGATTTAGTAAGATCAAACTGCCTATCCCTTTGACTTGTTTAGCAAAGATTTACACTTTAAAGGAGAATTGGAAAAATATAGGTACTCCTCAACCTTAACCCACTGATATACAATAAACCTGCAAGATGATTCCCCTACGGTGTTAATTGAACACATTATGAAGAAAACAATAGTTCCACACCACCTTTCTACAATAGTTTAATAGTTCAAGAACATTCTTTCCATAATTGTATGATAAAATCTAGGGCCTCATATAATCTCATACCAAATATCATCATGGAGAAATTGAGCCTAGAAATCACAAATGTAGATAAATAATTAGACTCCTTTGATTCAAGGCAAGTTAGATGCATAGGAATGATTAGATATTTGGTTGTGAACTTGACCCAGATCCACACGAAGAATCTGATGATGGATGTAGTAACTATAAATGTACTTGTTAATTATGGGATGATATTATCTAGATGATGTGGAGCAAAGTTAGGAGGAACCTTGCAACTAAACATGACACATGCTATTAATCCAGTCTTTGGTGGGGAGAAAAGGAGATTATATTGGGAATATAAATTTGTGTATATTATTAGTGATCTAGGGAATCCTCATAATTTTTCATTATATGCAACTAATGATTTGGGTAGTTGTGTACTAGTTGAAATTGATGATCAAATGTGGTAATGGTCACTACTTGAGGAACCAACTCTTCAACAATCAAAAGTAAAGAGAGTAGGAAATGATATCAAGACGAAGTTTAATATATGAATCTTTATCTAAATAAGGGTCAAATGCAATTATTTTATTTATTTCTCCTTCGGGTGAAAATATCCCTCTTTCTTACAAACTAGAATTTGATACCACCAATAATGTAGCTAAATATGAGGTCCAAGTCTTGGGTTTGGGAGCATCTAAGTGGATGAAGATACAAAATATTACTATTTTTGGGGATTCTAAATTGGTAATAAATCATATCAAGAATTAGTGTTGTGCAAAGCATCCAAGGATGAGGGATTACAAAATTTAGGTATGGAATTTTTTTTTTCCAATGGTTGTAAACCTCTATTCGATGTTGAAAAATCAAATTAGTATGCAAATTATTTGGTTGTGTATCTAAGTGTTTTTATGCCTCCAAATATTTAACATTTGAAATATGAAATAGAAGTACTCCATAGGCCTTCTATTCTAGATAACAAAAAGAATTGACAAATCTTTGAAGATGACCAACATATTAAGAGGTTCCTTGAAATGGTGAATGCAATTTCAACCACTAAAATTGATTTGGATGAAGAATTATAGTACAAACGTATAAAAGATAAAGATAACTATAACAAAGAATAGAAAGATAGAATCTGTTGGCAAACATAACATTGTTCAACTCAAGACAAATTATATTCCAAGAGGAATTATACCATTAGAGAAACATTTTTAACAAAATGGTGTAGGAGTCAAGACTTCCTAACAACAACAACCAGAAGATGTTGAAGGGTATAATACGCCATAGTGTTAGTCAGGGATAATTTTAGGGACGAATTTTAGCCCAGTGGGCTATTTTTCCATGTTTTTCTCCCCAAAAAGATGCGCCATTTTGCATTTTTTGAAGCCTTGTTTCGCCCAATTTTGATGGGGTAAACTTTTTTCACCCTAAAAATCGCCAGATTATTATATAAACGATATAAAATCCTTGGAAATTAAAATATTTTTTGAAAAATATCACCAATCATTTTATAGTTGGGGTTTTAAGAATTGGTAATATTCGCCAACATTTATACACTTTTAAATAAGTATGGTTCCTTAAAATCATCCATGATGTTAGTCTTTAAATGAAGTATGTCAAAATATTTGATCATTTTGATTCATGTCCTCTATTTGGTTGATGAAATGATTAGCATGGACTCTATGGAGAATGTTGAGAACATTCTTGAAAATGTTGCAAAGTCTCTTGAACTTCCTTGAAAATACCAAGTGGCAGAGCTTCAAGAAACCTAGGCATTAACAAATCTTGCTAAAGTTTGGTTGTCGAGATTTTTTTTTAAGCAATCTTATCCATAAGACTATTCTTTTAATGTAATACCAATCTTAAACGCATTAGTTCTAACGAATGTAATAACCGCTAGGGGGATCCTTTCGGAAGGAAGGAAGGATGAATATTGACAAAACTGTGTGTATCAATGTAAGTCTGATGGGAAGTTGTGACATGATATGTTTGATCATTAAATATTCTTGTGGATTCATGGTCAGTTTGTATTTTCTATGTGTTTTTCGTATTCATTTTTCGTCTTATTTGAATGGATCTTATGAATTACATAGATCTCATGCATTAAAGCTTTGATGCTCTTGCTTTATCCTAGACAAGTTCATTCAAATCCCATTTACTCATTTTCAAGATGATTTTATGTTTCATGCAAGTTTTTGTCGTATGAATGTATGAGAGTGATCAACATGTGAAGGTTGTACATCATATATGTTTAGTTTTTACTTTTTTTTTGTCTCTTGCTATATGAATTCAACCTATATGATGTTAAATTTCACATGCCTATGATACATGCATCATACAAATTACTCCATTTCCTAATGGCCTTGATCGTTGATCTATAGGTGTTGATTCCCTTTCTGCTCAATATTCTTTTCTTACCTTATTGATCCACCAACCAACTAAATCTATCCCAAACTGAGGTGCCTAAACTTTGTTCTATTGCATTATAGTGCAAACTTTAGGACTACCATCTTTTGGCGTTGTTGTCGAGGACAAAGGAACGAAGTTTCCCCCCTAGGTTTACGACATAGATCAACTCTAGTTCTTGATAGTGAACAAGAAATAGACACAAAATTTGACTACATATTATTCACCTAGTGATTCCATTGATAGAAGAATCCATTAGTGACTCCACTATATCATAATGTCTAAAATGTTTGACACTTAAATAAATGCTATAATAACTACAAGGTTTGCACTATTTGATTTTTCAATTATTCCCGATTTTCCTAATTGTTCGGTACATGTTATATTCTCTACATGACTACCCACCTTATGGCAGGGTTTTAGGGGTTTGCCCCCGAATTAAGGGGGTTTGAGGTATTTTATGCCCCTCTTTGTGACTATTTTTTGCCAATGGTTTTTGCCCCATTGTATTCTAATTTTGGTTTAATAATTAGGGTTTTGAAGGTTGGCAAAGAAATATATATTCTATTGTAAAGGGTTGGGTTAGTACAATCAAAAGACAAAGAGTGCGGTGAATCTCTAATTAAGTTGGTTTTCCCGGTTAAGGGCTTCCAGGGTAAAATCCATGTGTAATGTCTAAGTGCACTATTGTTTTACCTTTTTTTATGCTTAATAAATGTATGCATTGTTACACTTAATGAGGTTTAGAACTAACACTAATTTTTTACCTACTATGGATTAGTGGGGAGATTGCCTTCCCAAATTTAGAGCAAGCAAGGATGACAATCCTACAAAACATTTGCTTGATTTTCATGAAATCATGCATCAATTGGGTATTCATCATGAAGATGTTTAGGTATTAATTAGAAGGATATGCTCATGAATGGTACAAGTCTTTAATTCCTTGTAGCATTTATGCTCATGAACGGTACAAGTCTTTAATTCCTTGTAGCATTTATTCATTGAAATATTTCCATGCAACATTTAATTCCTATTGTAAAGGGATGTATTCAACTGATTTATTTTATGAAGAATATTGTGAGGAATTTGAATTATTATATTTTCATCCCAATAATAAAGGTCAAGATGTTTTTTTTTATAAAGAAGATTATGCTTGTGATGAATATTTTACTATTACTATAAATTGTTCCTCAGGATTTTCAAGAGGCTTCTAGTTGTCTTGATAATGAGTGTAATCTTAAGGATGCAATCAACGTACCATCTCCTTTCTCCATTTCCTTAGATGTATAGGTATACAAGCCTCTTCTCAGTAACATATTATAAAAACAAGAAGTTATTCAAGTTCAGTTCAGTAATTTAGATCTACAAGAGAATTATGATCATAATTCTCAAGTGTTATTTTTAGAAGAGGAGTAAATTTTGAGATCATCAGAAAGTAAGATCAACCATCTAGATCGACAGGAGGGGTTCATTAGTAATCGAGAGTTAATTTTTTATCAATATGAAGATATTGTAGCGATATGCTTGAATTTTTCTGGTGATGTAAATTTGGAATCATTCTTTCTTCATGAGATTAGATCAGATTTCAATACTAAGCTACAATTGTCTAAAATACAATATTTTCTGAAAATTTTGAACATCGACGAAGTCTAATTAATCATTCAGTTGATTGAATGGTTGCATTGGAAATTTGCTTATATCAGAGAAGAGAAATTTATTTGATTAGATTACGTGTATGTAGATAAATAAGCTCGATTTTCCAAGCATATGGTGTGCAATATATTAGTTGAATAAATACTCCATAACCCAATGGAGAAAGGCGCTAATATATAACAATTTTAGTTTGCAATCAATTTGTTGTTTGATTTCAGAATAGGGTCATTTAGGAACCAATGGTTTCAGAGCATGATGGGAATTTGCAAGTTACATATTTCAAGGAATTAGAATGGATGAACGAACAAGGCCTACAAGTTATTTGATGCCTCACAGAGAGGACACCATGTTGGGATTATTATTAATCCTCCCTTTAACTACATAGTCTATTTGTCCATTTTCCTAGATTAAGAAGTCTTCATCACTCCATGTCATCCCTAGGGGAAAGTTAAGTAGAATTAAGTTGGAATTATGGCTAAGTATGAAAAGAGTCAGGTTGCAAAAAGAAAGAAGGAAGTTGCGACATAAGGAAGAGGGAGCTATGACAGAAGCAACCATGGAAGAAAGAGTAGACACAAAAGGAAGTTGTGACACAAGGGGAGTTTGCGACAAAAGAAGAGTTCACAATAGAAGAAGAGTTCGACAGGAAAAGAGATCGTGACAGAAGAGAAGTTGTGACAGAAGGAAAATATGTGACAAGATGAGTGTCGACAAAGGAATCCATGTCAGAAGGTGTGCAACAATGCAATGGCTAGAAAATGATAGTTCAAAAAGATCTTAGGTATGAGGTCGGCTTGAGTCAGCAGAAGTCGTACGTATGAAAGCATATTTGTAATTTGGTCCATTAGTGCCTACTAACATGTGTTGCTAGAATAGGAATGACAAATTGTTGACTAACTATATAAAGTCGGCTGAGAGCGACATGTAAGTGTCTATAAGAAGGAAGAAACCAGGATGTGTGCGGGTTACTTGCTAATCGTTTAGTTGCTTAGTTGATTATAAAGTGGCCTGAGTTCCTTAAGCAATCTGTTTTTGTTGCTTAGCTAGTCTTTCAATAGAGAGTGATATAGTTTCATGGTAAAGACTCGAATAAGTCTACAGTTAAGTGCACAGAGTTGTAGAGAAGATCAGGTTGATCTAGGATGTGTGCGGATCAGCAATAGAGTTAGAGTTATAAATAAGTCGAGTCGATCCAGGTTGTGTGTGGATCAAACAATAGAGTCAAGTAGAGAATAACCAGCAACAAAATACCATAGAGCACGAAAGGAGAGAGAAGTATGTATATATAAGAGAATAACATCTAAAACAGAGTCCGTAACTTAGTGTGAAGACGAAAAGGTGCCATATATTTCTCATTCCAGATGAAGAGCACCTTTGTGGTGTTACATCCCTCCCCTCATCTCGACGGAGAGGATGCGACTAACAACTTACTTGCTCTATCCGACCCGAGCAATCTAGTCCCATGTACATAATAATAATAAAATGCAGTGAAATAAAACATACACACACAGATGCATAACAAATGCAATCTACAACGGAAGCTCATTCAACATGTTCATCATCATTCATTAAACAATTACAGTTACAAAGGTTAAGCACAAGAGATACGTATCTTGAGAAGAAGTTTGTCCCATAATTAGCTATGTCGCTGCAACGTTCCACCCAACCATAGGCCAGTGTGCTCATCAATCTCTCAGCATCACTGCCACCCCTGAGCTGGTCATGATTCCCACAAGGAATAAGGGAACTACAGTAGGCTCACACATAGCCAAAGATGATCCAGATTTATGCAAGAACACAACAGAATACACAAATAACCATAGAAACAAATATGCAGCGGAAATAACACTTCATTTCATTAATCAATAACTGAAACTGGTTTACATACAAAATGGAAATAAACTAGCTAGAGTGCTGGTAGCTTATCTCTGAGAAGAGATGTTGCAACTACATGCCTCTGAACTCTATGTTACAATGAGGCTCGAAGTCCTATATATTATTGAGAAACAATGGAAACCCTACACATCCAAAAACCTAACCCTAGGAGGTGAAACGCCAAAATGTGGGCCCCGTTGGGTAATTTGGTACATCAATTTCCCGAGGTCGTAACTTTAGCTTACTACCTCCGTTTGACGCGCATGATACATCGTTAGAAAGATCTGTTTAAGTATTACATCCATAAATAACAAATATCAAGTTCGGAACAGACTCATATTTTCTCGACCATTCGATGCCGAAAAAATGTCATTTAGGGCCTCAAAACGGCTCCAAAATTTTAGGACCTAAAAACTGCCAAAAATAGTAAATTATGCTACAATTAAGGAAACTGGAAAACTGAAAGAAACAATGGTGGGGGTCCAAGTGGAATAGGTGGGTGGCCACCAATATCCTCCTGGATCAAAATATGTATCATAATTCACCCAAGTCAAAACTACATTTGGGTTTATTAGGTTGCTAAGGAGTTGGAAGGTTAAATTGCTAAGCTAGTGAGCTCAACCACAGAGCTATGAACACCTACATGAGATATGGCTTGGATTTCTCAACACCTACACACCCAATACAAGGAAGCATCGAGCCTTCTCTGCTACATATTCCCTCAGACTATGCATTCCCTTTCAATGCTCTTCAGGGTGTGCAAGAAAGAATAACCAACCCCCCTTGATCTCTCTGTGTGGTTCCTTTCTACACTAGGTTTATCAAGCTAATTCTTCCCTTTTCCACGCCAACCAATTCAATCCAAAAAGTAGGATGCACACATAGCAAAATACAAATTCTGGGGTTGAGAAAAAATGTTTATCAACCAAAAACGTATTGGTAAAATGGGGAAAAATGACCCTTGGGTGAGTAATTCGACTCAGCAAGGATTTTGGGTAGTGCATGAGCGAAAACGATTGCTATAACCCCCAAAATCATGAATCATTGCTGGCCATTCACTCAGCAACACAAAAACAATTTCCTGGGCATAGGAAAATGAGGAAACAACTGAAAACATGAAGGATAAAAACCCAGGAAGGTTCAACTGTGTGAGAGATCAACTTGAATGAATGATGGATGATGAAAAATGTCCAAGAGCTCCCCAAAAATGTGAGGAAGAGAAAAATGTGAATGCATGCTGGAATGGGCAGACGTTTTTGGGTTTTTACTTGCCCGAGTCAAAACACGTTTTTCAAAAATGGGTGCTCTACCCAATTCAAATTTTGACCTCCATTACTTTTTCACCCCAAGGAAATGACTTCCTCAACCAATTTCTAGCAGTAATAAATGATTGGGTGAATAAGACAAGAAAGGTAGTTGACAGCTTGATGGGTTCTCCCTTTGAGATTTGGATTTTCCCCATTGGCTCAAGGGTTTGAATTATTTCCCCCCTATTCCTTAGGAAATCATACCCCCATATCTTTAATGTTGCATTGACATAGTTCGTTGTGGGTATTTTAATTAAATTGAATACTTACATGTTGTCCAAAATTATAATGTGCCTGGCTAGCACGAAATACCATCGGCATCGATTTTAATCACCGAAACATAAAACACCAAATCGATGGTGGGGATTTTCCCTTTAGCTCCTCACCATGATTAATTACAATATATACATCATATACATTTTTAATGCAAACGGGGTCAAAACCAGGGTGTTACATGTGGTTTTTCCTGGATGGGTTTCCACGTTAGATACTGTGTCAAATGTGAAAATGATGAATGTATTTGAGTCACATGTATGTTGTTATGACTGAATGTTTATGTATTTGCTTACAATTGATTTATATTCATTTTTTGCACTTGTGGTGGTCAAAATCACCTATACTCCATGATTTTTACTATTATAGTATATGTTGATGGTTGAATAGAGTCACATCTTAACAATGCAAAATTGGTATAAGTAACCCACCCCCCTCAGCTTCAGTTGAGAGCCTTGGTATAATTCCAAGGGAAGATAAATCCCCCACCCAACTGCAAAAACCTAGTTCTAGAAGTTACCCATAAGAGATATATCTCAGGTGAGACTGCATCTGCGTAGTAGGTGTTACCGACTGAACCTTGCTCTGTCAGGCCGATATCTTGGTATTTTTTATGTGCAAAGGAGGGATTGAACCTAGGTCGAAGAACAGAGATAAGAAGAAAAACTCCAACAAATGCTTTTGTTGTCGGGACCGTGAATCATTATGGTTAGCAATATGTTGTGGCATCCGATGAATCCTGAAATCCAAGATTGGGTGGATTTTAAAGAATTAGAATCTGCGCAAGAAGAGAGTAAAGGATATCGGTTGAATCCAACAGAATGGTTGGGATGATACATTTATATAGATATTCATGATATTTTATTTTCTGAGTTTCCTATTGTATTACATGAGTGGTTATCGAAGTTAGCCACCCAACAAAGAAATTTTCAAGGAGGAGAACCGAAGGAGTGGAATCCTTAGCTGATTCGGCAACTGAAGAGTGTTAGCAACCCTGTGTCGAGGGTTGTTGATTTTTGGGTATATAACATTTTGCAAGGTTATATTACTAAGTTTGTTGTTGGCACGATAACCTCATATAGTGATGTAGAAAGAATTTGTTTCCAAGGACCCCAAGGAAGATACTTGTCATCTTTTAAAACTTGGATAAAGATGCTCGTATGCAAAAAAGGAATCCTGAGAATGTGATAGTTAGAAGAACTATGCGTAGAAACTTGGATATGTCGCAGTTGAAATGTGTGAAAAATGGAGCAAGCTAAGTTGAAATGTTCCTTGGTGATAGTGGAACTAAAATAGAGCCCAGATATTTGAGAAGTGGAAAAATATTTTGGTCAGGAAAGAAAAGAAAGATTGTGATAGGAAGAGGATGTTGTAGTATGACCAGAGGAGAATACTATGAGCTCATGTCGCACGTTGACGAAGGTTCTCGCGACGAAGAAGAGGAATATCAGCCGATATTCGAAGAAGAAGAAGAAGAAGAAAGAAGAAGAAGCATAAGCTCCAGACCCAGAGAATGAGTATGATACCCCTACAACCCCATGCACATCACTGAAGGTTAGATCTAGAAACTCGTCTCCAAGTGTTTTTGTAAATACAAGTAGTACCAACACTGTGAATAGCGGACAAGGGAGTTCGACTAGTAAAAAAAATTTCCCAAGCATACCAACAGTTAACATAATGGCAGAGACCGATATTAAGTTGTTGATATTTAATGGAAATGGGTTAGAAGACCCAGAGCAACATTGGTTTCTTTGTGAAGCTGTGTGGAACATGCGACGGGTCCAAGATGAAGCGATAAAGCAAGCGCAACTAATCACAACCTTGAGGGGTCATGCACTAGATTGGTATATGAATTTTTCCATAGTTCCAATGGGAGTAGCACATAAAACACTCGACCAAATTCGAGTTGGAGTGATAGACGAGTTCAGAAAGTCAAAATATGAGTCATGGTTTATCGTAGAAATTAAAGAAATAAAGTAGTTACCTACAAAGTATGTCTAGGACTTTGACCAAAGATTTAATAAATTTACATCCAAAGTAATTCTTCAGATGTTGGACATACAACATGAGGAATGATTCATTGTTGCATTTTTGCCGCACATCTGTATCCCATTAATGCAACAAAAAATAGTGTCACGAACTAAAGATATGGAGACAACATGAAGTTAGAGTCCTCGTCGATTGGAGAAATCAGTGCAGGAATGATGCAGATTCACTCGTATCTAGTTAACCTTATGCTGTAACTCCAAGACATTAAGAAGGGGAAAGAGATTCAGTAAGAACTATGGTGTACAAGATGCAAAACATAAGGGCACCATAAAGATAATTGCCCAACTCGCACATGAATTATGTCACAACAGAAGTGCTAAACCCGATAAATACCCAAGGGATGCCTTCGTGTAGGATATGCCAGAATCGAGTCCATCGCTCAGAAGAATGCTTGTACTTGCAGAAGATTGTAAGTACACCGACTAATATGTATTGTAAATTTTGTAAATTTGTAGGACATGATGAGAAATATTGCAGAACATTTCAGCTGCTGCAAGATAAGACGATGGAAACCTACTTGATGAAGAATGATGAGAATATGCAAGTTGAACGAGTGCAAGCTCAATATTAACCTGCTCAATATCCATCGAATCAATATCAAAAATTGCAGTATCCCCAGTCACAATATCAACAAGATTAGTATCCGTCGTAGCAACAATACCCTCAACCTAGGGGGTGGAAATTTTTAGGGCCAAGGAAAACAACAAGGGGGAGGAGGATTTGGTCTAGGAAGAGACTAAGTCATATGTTATAACTGTGGACAACTAGGATACTTTTCTCGAGATTGTGTGAGTCTTGTGAAGGCATGTTCGTATTGTAAAGCATTGTCCATATTGTTGAATAATGTCCACAATTGATTGCGAAGCGGCAGGTTCCAACGGTGGGAAATCCCAATCCTACGCAAAAATCCCAACCTGAATCCTAATTAGAACATCCAAATGATTTCTTTCAAGCCAAGAGAAGCAAACATTTCTCTCGTAACAAGAGGAGGTGTTGTGACTGAAGCATACCAAGATACGCAGCATGAACAACCATAGGTGCGAACGGTGACAAAAGAAAGTACCATTCAATGTCCAAAAAGAAAAGGAAGTATTCTTGGACATGCAACTGAAATTTTTTGGGAAGAATCAACCATCGATGTTTGGAAGGCCAAAAGTGCAAATGCCTGAGCAATTTGACCAGATATTACGAAATCAACCAACAAGAAAGGTTAGTTAACTTAAATATTTTTTCAAAAGTTGCTTATCGCTAATCCGCAATAAAGATGTTGTAACAGAAGTGACAACATTGATAGAAGAAACTCGGGAAGAGATCGGACCAAAAAGAAGAGTCAACCATGTGAGAAAAAGGTCAAATATTGGTCATGAATTGTGAATGACTACCGAAATAGGAGATCGTGATATGAATTATATCATTTTATATCTATCCTCTGAAGTTAATATTTTAACAATACAAATATGGGAAAGCATGGGAAAACCATGACTGGATTAGTCTCCCATTCAGTTCAGGCTAGCAAATCAGTTGAATTTCCTACCTATTGGTCGACTGAATCAAGTATCGGTCGAGGTAGAGGGCCTGAGAACATACGCATAATTTGAATTGATTGACATTGTCGATGATACAAACCCATATCTTGTACTTTTGGGGATCGACTGGGCAATAGACAATCAGACCATCATAAATTCCAAGCGACCGATATTTTCATTTGAAGGCCCAGAGATAATTGTGGTCGCGCCAATTGATCCGCTTGAAGGATAGAGATATGTTGAACCAATGCATAGTGAAGGACAAGGTCATTACGTGGATCACATATATAATTTCATGTCTTCGAGAAATGACTTTATAAATCCAACAACTGACGAAAAGTTGAGTTGGAGTAGTGTTATCTCCTGTACATATGATTCAGGTTAAGGATTAGAAAATGGGAAGAATCATATGCATGCAATATATATGAGAAGATGCATAAGAATTACATAATCTATGCGACGTGTAGGAGGTGAGGCAAGAGGGCTACCTACATATGAAGGTTTACCTAACCGTGCATATTTTATAGCAAAATTTGAAGCAAAAGTTACAGAATCGCAATGATTGTCTGCCTTGGACTTTGTGCTGAAAGCTACACCTACTAGATGGTGGGGTACACATAAACTATCTATCTATGAATGGACGCAATGTAGAATATTGCTAGAAATCATATTTGGAGAAGAGATCAGTTATAATACTCAGAAATATAAAGGACTGACATATCATGTTGAACATATTAAGCATTGTCATGCGACATGGCAAGCATATCCGCGACAAGAATGGGTTCATCATGTTTTACATACATTTGATATGATACCAAGGAATTGGTATACATCAGTAGAGCTACGATGAGAAACGCTTGATTGGGAGGAGTTAGCTACTAGATTTACACATACATTTGATTTTGCATATGACCATCCTTCGATTGATATTGCATTACAAGTGATGAAAACAAAGATATTTGAAGAAATCCCTATTGCAGTGACGAACTTCCACCAATGCAGCACAACAATCCACCATTATATGGAATGTTACAATGTAAGAGAGAACTAGATGATGATGAACCACTCGATGTAAACATACCTGAGTCAGAAGGTATGCGCGCAGTGGAGGGACTTGGTATTTCTAGTGACCTTTTCCTAAGTCCACTCAAAATCAAGAAAGTTAATATTCGTTCGACATAAAATACAAAGTTCACCAATATTTGACATTATTGGTATGATGAGACTGTAGGACAGATCATTGATTTATTGTATGAGTTTCGGGATCCGTTCCCTACCAAATTTTTAGAGATGAAGTGGATAGTTGGTGATCTAGGAGAAATGAAAATACCTTTGAGGCCCGACGCAAAACCAGTCAAGCAGTGACCGTATAGAATGAATTTGTGCTATAAAGAAAAGGCCAAGATTGAGGTGGACCGAATGCTAGACGCAGGTATTATAGAGTCTATCAAGGAATCAAAATGGATTAACCCAATTTTTAGTACAAGACAAAAAGGCTATGAGTGAAATAAGAATTTGTGTTGACGTGAGAAAACTGAATAATGCTTGCTTACATGACCCGTTTCCGACTCTATTTATAGATGAAGTACTAGAAAGTGTAGGATGTCAATAAATGTACTTGTTCACTGATGGATTTTATGGTTACCATCATATCTCAATCACGAAGGAATACCGATACAAGAGTACACTTGAGATGGAGTGGGGATTTTTCCAATATACAGTAATTCCCTTTGGACTGTGCTCCTGCAATTTTTTCCAGAATAGTAGTTGCTTTTAAAGATTTCATTCACAAATTTATTGAAGTCTACTTCAATGATTGGACGGTATTTGGGCTAATAAAAGACCATATTGAGAGCCTTAGAATGATGTTGGAACGTTGTTTCCGGTATCAAATTTCTTTAAACTTGAAGAAATGTATCTTTTGTGCCCCAATTGGAATCTTGTTGGGCCATGTGGTCTATCACGATGGAATTTTCGTCGACCCGACTAAAATTGCCATCATTATCGACCTTCCACCACCTAATACAGTTAGGTAGTTGAGAGAAACACTGGGACACATTGGATACTACAGAAAATTTATTAAGGGATATGCAGAGGTGATTTCTCCGATGGAAAAATTGTTGAAAAAAGATGTCAAGTTCCATTGCATGGAGAGATGTCAAGAGAGTCTAGACACATTGAAGAATAATATGGCTACATCTCTCATACTTGTATTCCTAGATTTGAAAAAGGAATTCCATGTTCATGTAGACGTGTCGGTTGTCGTGCTTGATGTGCTACTAAAACAACCAGGAGAAGGGTCAATTGACCATTCTATATCTTTGCTAGAAGGAAGTTGTCAACTGCAGAAAATAATTATACCGCGACATAAAGAGAAGGGTTAGCGATGGTATACGCTTTTCAAAATTTCATACAGTACTTATTGGGAGTACATTTCAAGATGTACACATACCATTCCACATTGAAATACCTAGTCAATAAGCCAGTGTTGAGGGGGAGTATCTGTCAGTGGCTTCTCCTCCTTCAAGAATTTGATTTTGAAGTAATTGTTAAACTCGGTCGATTAAACCTGGGACTAGACCATCTTTCAAGGATCGAAAGTGGTGAAGAACCTAGTAATCTGGAGGATAATCTCTTGAATGCAAAATTGTTTGCGATAACCATGTTTGATGATCACTACAAATATATCATACAATTTTTATGTACGGTTTATGCACTAGCTCAATTCACCACTGTGCAGAAGAAGAAGTGGGTTGTGCGAGCTGCGTATTTCTAGTTGATCGCTGGACAATTGTATAAGATGGGTCTTGATGAGATTCTTCTTCGTTGTGTCTTGGAACATGGGCGACTGATGATATTAAAAAAAGCACATGGTGGTGTCGTAGGAGGCCATTACGCTGGAAAATATATCGTGCGCAAGATTTTACAAGCAATATTGTGGTGGCCCACCATGCATGCAGATGCTCGACATTATTGTCACAGCTGTGATATCTTCCAAAGAATTGGAAAGCTGTCACGCGGGATGAAATTCCATTCGTACCTTAGGTAATATTGCAGGAATTTGATAAATGGGTTGTTGACTTTGTGGGACCTATCAATCCGATAGGGAAGCGCACAGGTGCACGCTATATTATTACTGTGACTATTTACCTAACCAGATGGGTTGAAGTAGTGTCATTAAAGGATTTTACTGCTGTGACTGCTACAAATTTTTTGTTTGAAAATGTCGTGACAAGATTCGGTTGCCCAAAGATTTTAATAAGTGATCAAGGTATGCACTTTGTTAAGCAGTTGATTGAAGAACTGACAGAGGAATTTAAGATTCAACATAGAAAAACAATGCCATGTCACCCTCAAGTGAATGGTGTTGTCGAGGCCTTAAAAAAAATCCTAGAAAATACATTGACAAATATTTGTAATGTTCAAAGAGATGATTGGGATGATAAAATTTCTGCAATATTATGGGCATGTCATACGACTTGTAAGAACTTGATAGACCACACTCAATTTCGCTTGGTGTATGGGCAGGAAGTTGTGATGCCGATAAGGATATGAACTGGCCTACCAGTTATTTCAATGAAGAAGCATTCTGGTTCCCGCAAGAGTAAAGTTGTCTCACCACTATTGATGAAGGACGAAGAAGCAACAATTGAAAATCAGTGACCAAATGACATTCCACCTAAGTCATCGGATAGACTTGTGGAATGATTCACTAGAGTGCACAGTATCCATTGGTAGAACCCACTGATCTAAGCCAAAGTTCGGATAACGACAAAAAGAGATAAAGGCTCCATCATCTCCATAATTTGTACAAGAAGCTCCAGATATAGTTGGCGATGGTGTTTAAACAAAGAATATGAGATGGTTGATTTCCATGCAGAAAAGGAAGACATTGATGAAATGGAAAATTTCGTCAGCGAAGAAAAGGAAGATCTCGATGAGATGGCATATTTCATCATCAAAGAAATGGAGAAGACAATTAGATAATGAACTTCATTGCTGATGAAGAAGAAGTTGATCAACATGATATTCCTATGAGAGGGAAGAATCCAAAGAAAAGAATGCCCAGGAAAGCACTTGAGATTTCGTCTTCAACTTTCAAAAATGGTGATGTCGATGGACTTGTCCATATCATCCATATGTCCACTTCGAAACAGTAACTTTACATGATAGAATAAATAAGGAAAGCAATGGTAGAGGCTGCGAAGAGAATTGAAGAAGCAGAGTCATCGTGTGCCAAGGTTGTCGACCAAGTGTCTCAGACTTGGGAATCCTTGATCGACGACGCCAAACTAGAGAAAGTCACAGAGGAGCTATGCACAGCTGAGAAAGAAGTCATTGAGCTGAAGAATGAGATGAAAAAGTTACCCTTAATAGAGAACATGGCTAAGGCAGCAGAAATGAAGAAGCTCCAACATCAAGTGACGGCATTGCGCACGCAACAACAATAAAGGATAGATAAAGTCGAAGAGTTGAAGGATGAAGAAAAGTGGATTACATGTATTATCCAACATGTACATCATAGGGTACAAGGAGCAGTGGAAGCAATAAGGCTCATACCATTGGAACACCTCAATTCCAACCTTGTGGAAAACTTGCAAAAAGAAGAGGAATATGTGCAACGAGAGACAGAAGAGATCCTGAAAATATTCCAATATTTTTAAGGTAAAGTCATCCCAAATGAAGAAGTAGAAGAATAGCCTTATGTGTCTCGGGATGATCCACATGTGAGTGTTGGGGGCATGTTCGCCCTAGAGGAATTTAGGCAGAATTCAGTTGGAATTATGGCCAAGTATGAAAAGAGTCAGGTCGTTGAAAGGAAGAAGGAATTTTCCACATAAGTAGAGGAAGAAGGAGGAGGGACTTGTGACAGAAGTAGCCACATAAGAAAGAGTAAACACAAGAGGAAGTTGCGACACAAGGATATTTCACGACAAAAGAAGAGTTCGACAAGAGAAGATCTCACGATAGAAGGAAAACATGTGAAAAGATTAGTGGTAACAGAGGAAACCATGTCAGAAGTCGTGCAACGGCACAACGAGTAGAAAGCGACAATTTGAAACAATCGTGGTATGAGGCACTCTAGAGTTGGCAGAAGTCGCACGTATGAAAGCATATTTGTAATTTGGGCCATTAGTTCCTACTGGCACGTGTTTCTAGAATACGAATGACATCCTATTGGATAACTGTATGAAGTCGGCTGAGAGCGACATGTAAGATTCTATAAAAAGGAAGAACCCAGGTTGTGCGCGGGTTACTTACTGAGTTTTTAGTTGCTTAGTTTCTTACTTGCAGTGTGGCTTGAGTTGCTTAAGTAATATGTTGTTATTTCTTAGCTAGTCTGTTAGTAGAGAGTCCGTTAGTTTCCTGGTAAAGATTTGAAGAAGTCTGCAGCTAAGTGAGCAGAGTTGTAGATAAGATCGAGTTGATCTAGGCTATGTGCAGATCAACAGTAGAGTCGAAGAGTCAAGATTCATAGAGTTATAAATAAGAGGAGTCGATCCAGGCTGTGTGTGAATCAAACAATAGAGTCAAGTAGAGAAGAACCAATGACAGAAGACCGGGGAGCATGAGAGGTGAGAGAATTCTATATAGATAAGAGAAGAACATCTAGAACATAGTCTGCAGCTGAGTGTGCAGACCAAAAGGTTCCACAGATTTCTCATGCCAAATGAAGAGCGCCTTTGTGGTTTTTTCCAGATGGGTTTCCACGTTAGATACTATGTCAAATGAGAAAATGATGAATGTATTTGAGTCACATGTATGTTGTTGTGAATGAATTTTTATGTATTTTCTTACAATTGAGTTATATGCATTTGTCGCACCGTGGTAGTCGTAATTTCCTATACTCCATGATTTTTAAGGTTATAGTATTTGTTGATGGTTGAATAGAGTTGCATCTTAACTCTGCATAATTGGTATAAGTGGCCCAACCCCCTCGGATTCAGTCGAGCACCTTGGGAGAATTCCAAGGGAAAATAAATCCCCCACCCAACTACAAAAACCTAGTTTTGGAAGTTACACATAAGAGAGATATTTTAGGTGAGACTAAATGTGCCTCGCAGGTGTTGTCGAATGAGCCTTGCTCTGTCGGGCTGATATCTTGGGCTTTGTTGTGCACAAAGGAGGGACTGAACCTGGGTCGAAGAACAGAGATAAGAAGAAAAATGATAACACTCTAGTAGTGCAAGAGGGACACACCTAGGGGACATTTGGCACTTACTACACATTTTTCATGAGTTTATGTGCCCCATGGACCAATCCCTATAATTTAGAAACTCACTATGAGTACCACCAGCAATCTCCAGCAGTTGAATCTAGTAGGTATTTAGTTAAGTATAGTTATGCTATGCCTCCCATCAGTTAAATCACTCTCAATCATCTTAGAGCCAGTTTCCATGATTCAAGGGAAGTAGGGTTCATTTACTCACCTACTCTCATCAATTAACAGAGTCTAAACTGTTTTAGTGATCTAGATTTGCATTAGTGATCTCTATTGGTGATTTTCCCACTCTAAGTTAGCTTCGGAGTTAGTCCAGGTTGGTAGATTCGAATTATCCTATATGTATAACCATTGTATTACATATTAATTACTGATTCATGAATATAATCATATTATTCCAATTTTGTCTCCATGTGTGCAATTTTTCCATGAGTAATTGATCAGTCTATGCTAAATTCTTCTCTCCCTTCTACAACCTTCTATTCTCCATTTGAATTCTGCAAGCTTGATGATCCTATGCTTCATTGAATTTAACATGGTATCAAAGCTGGTATCCAAGCCAGTAACAAACCTTGGAAGCTTCCATTGATGCACGAGAAGCAGCTGGGTTCCACATAAATCCTGGAATTATTACATTGCTCCCTCTAGATTCTTCCTAGAGAATTCTATCCATGTGTGACGCACCCAGAGAATGTGCACATGTCAAAGCAAAGAGTGTTTTTTTCTAAATTGATTCGAATTGATTTGTTTTGTATGTACATTCAAAGAAATTCTAAATAATTGTTGATCAATATAGTTGTGAAATGGAGAATTCAGTAGCTCTGATTCCCAGAATACTTATACTCTTCAATTACCTTGTTTGGAGGGAAGATATCCAGATTGTCTTGCACAACAAGGGTATGTACAATATCACCATGGGAAGAGAGGCAAGACCCCAGTAGTATATTGAAAAATTGAAGCATCTGAATAAGCTTGATGAAGCTTTTGGCTTCATGTGCATCCACATCTCTAGGGAGTTGTTGCTCCATCTTGATGGAATCAAGATTCCAAAATAATATGGGATAAGCTCGAATCCTTGTTTGGAAAATATGATGAGCTAAGAGGCCATATCCTGGAGAATGAGCTGATAGCACTACAACCCAGTAACTTCGAAACTATACAACATTTTTTCTCAAGATTCAAATCAATGGTCATGCAAAGCACGCAATGTGGGGGTGAGAAGAAGGATGAGCAATTGGTGCTCTCCATACTGAGCACTTGGCCCATAATTCTTAGTGTTTGTATCTGCCTTTCACTCTAGGTTATTGACTACTCCTAATTGGTGAATTTCATCCCTTAATTCCTTCACAAAGTCTTTAATACATGAACAAGACAAGCTGATATAGATGGGAGCTCTCAGAGCCTCTCTAAATCAAGCTCTCTTAGCTGGTGAGACAAGGAATGTGCAAGCAAGGAGGAAGCAGAAAGGAAAAGAGAAAAGGAACAATGATTTTGAACCTAAAGAACAGTTTGATCCATCAGATGAAGCCTCGGGCTCTAGGAGGGACAAACATCAAAGGTTTGAGAAGGGTAAGTGCTCCTATTGGAAGAAAGGAAACCATACAGAGAAATATTTTATGAAGAATACCAAATATAAGATGACAAAACTCCTTGAGAAGCACAATATTTTCCTCCATAAAGGCACAAGGAAGGATAACTCTGGAAACAATACTGAATATCATGGTGAGAGATGCCATGCACTAAAGGCTAGTTGTTCAAAATCACATGCCTTCCTCATTGATTTAGGAGCCTCCAATCATATGGTTGCATCTAGAGAATCGTTCTCTTCATTACAACTTACTAATGGTTTTAGTATTCACATGGGTGATGACACTCAAATTCAAGTTGAAGGAAATGGTTTAATCAAGGAGTGTTTAAATTTGTACTTTGTGTTCCATCCTTAGCTGCAGTTTTTATTATCTGTATACCAGATGACACATACTAGCCCACCAAATATAGTAGTATTTGGTCCTGACTCAGTGAAGATCTTAGATATCTCATCTAGGAAGATTATAGCGAAAGGTGTTGCAAACCATTCCTCCAAGGCATATGAATTCTCACACTTTATGCCATACTCAGATCAAGTACAGTCTCAGCTGCTATTTGAAAGGGAAGGTAAAACCAATTTACCTAAAACTTTTTCATATGATAATTTTTCCATTATTGTTTTAGATTCAGAATCTGAATCAGATGACCCATTTGAATTAGTTTATGAAATTGAAGATGAAGTTCACAGTGAGCCAGATCCAAATCTAGTCCCTACTCCCAATCCTAGGCCTAAATGGGCACAAAAGGTTATTGAGGGAGCTGGGAACATGACTGGAGAGCCATCTAACATCAGGAGAACTAGATCCCAGTTTCAAAAAGAGTGCCTTGTGCTATGTAAATCAAACTCACTTCCTTCAGAGAGGTGCAACAAGCTCCCAGAGAGATGCTACATGATGGTAAGGTCTGATCAATAATTCTACTCATTGAAGAACAAATTGGATCATGTCACTCTTCCTCCAGAATGAAGAGACAAAGGAAACATTCATTCTCTTGTCTATCATTGTATTGGAAGAAGATGGAGAGGTTCACATGCACAGTCCCAGGATACTAATGCACACAAGGACCATCACACTACTTCATTGCTCCACAGAGATGCAGGTTGCAGAAATATTTTCAGAAGTTTTTTATTCAAGAAGAAATTTTATCTTGATATGAAATCTTGATCCTGATTTTTCTGCTTATTTTGAGTGGGGGGAGGTTCCCAAGAGGTTTTCCCCATTTCCTCGGTTTTATTAAGAAGTTATTATTTTTTGCATTTAGATTGTATGGGTGACCTTTGGTCTTAGTTTCCAGGGCCCATGTTTTCCAAAGTCATGATTAAGGGGTAGTCTATTTGTCCATTTTCCTAGCTTAGGAGGTCTTCATCGCTCCACTAGTGCATGGGGGACACACCAAGGGGACATATACCACTTATGTTTGCATGAGTTTAGGTGCCCCAAGGACTAATCCCTATAATTTAGGAACCCACTCAGAGTGCCGCCAACCATCTCCAACAGTTGACTCTAGTATGTATTTGGTTAAGTCTAGTTATGCTTTGATTCCCATCAGTTATATCACTCTCATTCATCCTAGTGTCAGTTTCCACGATTCATGGGAAGTAGTGCGTATCTGCTCGCCTACCCTCATCAGTTAAATGAGTGTGAATTGTTTTAGTGATCTGGAGGTTCATTAGTGAGCTCTAGTGGTGATTTTCCCACACTGAATTAGTTTCAGAGTTAGTTTAGGTTGGTAGATTCGAATCCTATCTTAGACATTCAAATTCTCCTATATGTATAACCATTTTATTACATATTAATTATTGATTCATGAATATAATCATATTATTCCAATTTTGTCTCCATGTGTGTGCAATTTTTCCATGAGTAATTGACTCAGCCTATGCTAAATTCTTTTTCTCCCTTCTGCAACCTTCTATTCTCCATTTGAATTCCGCAACCTTGATGATCCTATGCTTCATTGAATTTAATGCACCATTCCCAGTTGAAGCCAATTGTTAGCGCTGAAATTGAGTATGTCAAAATATTTGATTATTTGCTATTTATGTCAACTTTCCTAATCTGTTTGCCAAGTTTCCCATAGTCTCAAACCTTTAACTCACTGAATTCTCGTGATATGTCATTCCCTTTCACATTCCAAATTTTTTATGAGTCATGGTCTACGTTGTGGCGGTCTTATTTTCTTGGTTTTCACGTTTAGTTTTGCTTTTCGCCTTGATCTTCCTCAAAGCCAATTAAATACAAAATTATTAATTAGAATCATTTTGCAAATGGTTTTATTATAATAAATTTTTGCAAATGGTTTTATTACCAGCGTAGATCCAAATCCTAGGCTCTATCAAGTGTCGAGATGGATCAAATCTCTCGAGGTGCAAACCTCTTCTTAGGTATCCATTGATTTGATTCAAACCAAAAGACACATCTTTTTATTTAAGGTCCACATATAATTTTATTATTATTAATATTTAATATTATTTATGGCCAACATATAATATTTTTTATTTTGTTAGGAACGAACATTGCATCATTTCCCCACACATGGTTTTAAAACCATATGCAAGGCCCTCCTACAATCATGGGTTGTTTAGTTGTTTAGGAGGCCTTGCACATGGTCTTAAAACCATCTGCAAGGCCCTCCTAAACCATGTACAATAAAACCATGGGTTGTTTAGAACGCCTTGCACATGGTTTAAAAACCATGTGCAAAGCCTCCTAAACCATGTAGAATAAAACCATGGGTTGTTTAGAATGCCTTGCACATGGTTTTAAAACCATGTGCAAGGCCAACATTTTTTTGCGGATAATTCAAATTTTTTTTTTTTTAACCCACATATTTTTTTTACGGATAATAAAAATTTTACTTTTTTATTGTTTTTTAAGGTAGGAAGATTACAACATCTCCCCCATATTAGATTGTTTTTGTGGCAAACATTTATTTTGGCCTATTAGAAAATTTATTTTTTATTAATAAAAATAACCTTACGAAAGTGATATTATTTTTTATTGTGTTACAAAGTCTCTCCCATAATATTCACTATCACTATTATTTTTTGCCCACATGTTACAAACGTTACATCACGTTACAAGATCTCTCCCATAATATTCACTATCACTATTATTTTTTTCCGACATGTTATAAACGTTACATCACGTTACAAGATCTCCCCCGTACTGGGTTGTAGAGCGCCTCTCGACGCAATAATAAATTTTGGCAAAGGATTGGGTTTCATACCCAAATCCCAAGCCAAGGAATTAGCGCCTCTCAGTGCAATAATAAATTTTGGCAAATAATTGGGTTTCATACCCAAATCCCAAGCCAAGTCCAATTCCTTACCTAAAGTCATGACCAAGTATTATTACCCAAACACCCAAGCAACCAAATGTCATGACAAGCACCCATACTATTTCCAATAGAGATCCCATCAAAACTTTGTTCTACACATCAATGAAATTTATATTCGTGGTTGTATATAATTATCATTATATATTTATTCTTGTTGCATATGGGATATTTTCCACTTAGACAAAATGTGCGCCCATAGATTGGGGAAAGCGTCCATAAGAGTACCCACTAGGAAATTAAGCGAGTTTCGATAGTGTATAAGTTCTTGTCAAAGGAGACCTTGCCATGTTGGTGCCTAGGTGTCATGATCAAGTGTCGAATATGGAACCAACAACCCTTAGTCATATCAGCTCATCAACATGCACGAGAAATAAAGAGGAGGCCCTGATACTATAAGCAAACCCATCGGATCCACGTATTATCTCTAGGATAATATTGGCTCGTAAAGCACTTGGAATAAAACCGCCCTTCACTCAAGATAATTTAGTAGGTAGTTTTGGTGAAGGTGGAAGATAACTCATGTGGTTTTGATGATATCAACAACAATTGATAGCAAATATTGGAATTCTCCAAGTGTATTATCCAGAGTACTTTGATAGGAACTAAGTGTCTTGGCATGATTCATGAAAATAATCATATTATTCTAATTGTGTTTATATATGTGTACAATTTTTCCATGAGCAAATGATCATTCTATGTTAAATTCGTCTCTCTCTTCTGTGGCTTTCTCTTCCCTTTGAATTCATGCAGGCTGATGATCCTATGTTTATTGAATTTAACATGTTATCAAAGCGGGTATCCATGTCTTCCTCGAACCTTGGAAACTTCCATTGATGCACCAGAATCCATTGAGTTTCCACATAATTCCTGGAATAATTGCATTGCTCCGTTTGGATTATGTCCATAGAAGTCTATCTAGGTGTGATGTACTTAGATAAAGTGCACATGTCAAAGTGAAGGGTGTTTGAGCTAAATTAATTCGAATTGAGTTGTTTTGCAATGTTTTTGTAGGTACATTCAAAGAATTTCTGAAGAATTGTTGGTCAATATAGCTGTGAAACGGAGAATTCAATAGCTTTGACTCCCAAAATCCTTACACCCTTCAATTACCTTGATTGGAGGGAAGATAAGCAGATTTCCTTGCGCAACAAAGGTATGTACAAGATGACCATGGGAAGAGCAGCCGAACCCCAGTAGTATATTGAAAAATCGAAGCATCTGGATAGGCTTGATGAAGATTTTGGCTACATGTGCATCCACATTTCTAGGGAGTGGTTGTTCCATCTTGATGGAATCAATACTTCCAAAGAAGTATGGGATAAGCTTGAGTCCTTGTTTGGAAAATAGGATGAGCTGAGAGGCCATATATTGGAGAATGGGCCAATAACACTATAGCCCAGTAAATTTGAAATTATATAGCAGTTTTTTTCTCAAAATTCAAATCAATGGCCATGCAATGCAAGAAATGCGGGATTGAGAAGAAGGATGAGCTATTGGTTCTCTCCATACTGAGCAAAATTGGCTTAGAATTCTTAATGTTTGTTTCTACCTTTCACTCGGGGAGACTAACTACTCCTAATTGGTGAATGCCATCCATTGATGCCTTCACAGAGTCTCTAATCCAAGAACAAGACACGCTAATATAGATGGGAGCTCTCAAATCCTCTCCAAATCAAGCTCTCTTAGCTGGTGAGACAAGGAATGCGCAAGCAAGAAGGAAGCAAAAAGGTAAAGAGAAAAGAAACACTGAATTTGAACCTAAATATTAGTTTGATCCATCAGATGAAGCCTCATGATCTAGGAAGGACAAACATCAAAGGTCTGACAAGGGAAAGTGCTATTACTGTAAGAAAGGAAACCATACAGATAAGTATTGTATGAAGAATACCATTGATTAGATGGAAAAACTCCTTGAGTAGCGTAACATTGCACTCCCTGAAGGTGCAAGGAATACTAACTCTAGAGAAAATACTGAAGATCATGATGAGAGATGCCATGCACTAAAGACTAGTTGTTCAAAATCACATGCCTTCCTCATTGATTTAGGAGCCTCCAATCATTTGGTTGCATCCAGAGAATCATTCTCTCCATTACAACTTACTGATGGTCCGAGTATTCACATGGGTAATGACACTCAAATTTGAGCTGAAGGAAAGGGTTCAATAAAGTTAAGGCATGGAGTGTTCAAAGATGTACTCTGTGTTCCCTCCTTAGCTGCAAATTTGTTTTTTGTATACCAGATGACACATACTTGCCCACCAAAGCGAGTAGTATTTGGTCTTGACTCAGTAGAGATCTCAGATATCTCAACTAGGAATATTATAGTGAAGAGTGTTGCAAACCATGCCTCCAAGGCATATGAATTCTCACACTTTCTGCCATACGCATATCAGGTTCAGTCTCAACTTCCATTTGAAAGGGGAGGTAAAACCATTCTACCTACACCTTTTACATATGATAATGTTTCCATTAATGCGTTAGATTCAAAATCTGAAGCAGAGGACACAGTTGATTCAGTCTATGAAATTGAATATGAAGTTCACAATGATCCAGATACAAATCTAGTCCCTACTCCCAATCCCGGGCCTAAATGGGCACAAAAGGTTATTGAGATAGTTGGGAACGTGAATGGAGATCCATCAACATGAGGAGAACAAGATTCCAGTTTCAAAAAGAGTTCCTTGCACTATGTCCAGCAAATTCACTTCCTTCATAGAGGTGCAACAAGCTCCCAGATAGATGCTACATGATGGTAAGGATTGATCAAAAGTTCTCGTCACTAAAGAAGAAATTGGGTCATGTCACTCTTCCTCCAGAAAGAAGAGACAAAGGAAACATTCCTTCTTCTGTCTATTATCGGATCAGAAGGATATGGAGAGGTTCACATGCACAGTCTCACAATACTAGTGCACACAAGGACCATCACACTGCTTCACTGCACCACTGAGATACAGGTTCCAGAAAAATTTTCACAAGATTTTTATTCAAGAATAAATTTTCTCTTGATATGAAAGCTTGATCCTGATTTTCCTATTTGAGGGGGAGGGGGGTTCCCATCAAGTTTTCCCATTTCCTCGGTTTTATTAAGTAGTTATTTTTTTTCCATTTAGATTGTATGGGTGACCTTTGGTCTTAGTTGGCAAAACCCAGGTTGTCCAAAGTAAGGATTAAGGGGGGGTTGTTGGGATTATTCTTATTACTCTCTTTGACCACATAGTCTAATTGTTTATTTACCTAGCTTAGTATTTCTTCATCACTCCACCAATGCATGGGGCACACTCCTATGGGAAATATGCCACTTACTGCACTTGATTGCATGATTTTAGGTGTCTCAGGGACCAATCCCTATAATTTAGGAACCCACTCTAAGTGCCACCAGCAGTCTCCTTCAGTTGACCTTGGTAGGTAATCAATTATGTTAAATTATGCTCCAACTACCATCAGTTAGATCATAATCAATTAACCTAGCACCAGTTTGCATGATTTAAGGGAGTGTGGGCGCCTTTTCTCACCTACCCTCATCAGTTAACTGATTGTAGACTAAGCTAGTTATCCAGAGTTGCATTAGTGAGCTCCAATGGTGATTTTCCCACACTAAGTTAGATCCAGAGTCAGTCCAAGTTGGTAGATTCGAATCCTATCTTAGACATTCTAATTCTCCTACATGTATAACCATTGTATTACATATTAATTATTGATTCATGAATATAATTCCAATTTTGTCTATTTGTGTGTACAATTTTTCCATGAGTAATTCATCAATCTATGCTAAATTATTCTCTCTCTTTTGGAGTCTTCTCTTCTCATTTGAATTCATGTAGGTTGATGATCATATGCTTCATTGAATTTAACACTCAAAACCAAGTAAATAAAACATTATTATTTAGAATCATTTTACAAATGGTTTTATTGTAATAATTTTTGGCAAAAGATTGGGTTTCATACCCAAATCCAAAGCCAAGTCTAAATCCTTACTTGAATTCATGACCAAGTCTTATTATCCAAACACACCCAACCAACCAAATGTCATGACAAGCACCCACAAGATTTCCAAGAGAGATCCCACCGAAACTTTGTACTGCATATAAATGAACTTTATATTCATGGTTGTATATAATAATCATTATATATTTACTCTTGTTGCATATGGGATATTTTTCACTTAGAAAAAATGTGCGCCTATGGATCGGGGCAAGCGTCCATAAAAGGGAGAGCAATATTCAGCCTGTTGCAAATCATTTAATGCAGCAGCAGCAGGCTTGATGCTCGTTGGATCTCAAGTTATTTGGGATCCAACAGGAATCAAGCCTATTGTAGCTAAATTAAATGGCATGCAGCAAGCTGAATATTGCTCGCCCCATAAAAGTACACACGAGTAAATTCCACAAGTGTCTATAGTGTGTTGATGCATGTTTGTGTGTTGATGCCTGTCAAAAGACACCTTGGCATGTTAGTGCGTAGGTGTCACGATCAAGTGTCGAATATGGAATCAACAACCCTTAGTCATATGAGCTCATCAACATGCATGAGAAATAAAAAGGAGGCCCCGATCCTATAAGCAAAACCACCAGATCCACGTATTAGCTCCAGGATAATATTGGCTCATAAATCACTTGGAATAAAACTTCCCTTTGCTCCATATGATTTAGTAAGTAGTTTTGGTGAAAGTGGAATACATCTCACGTGGTTTAGACGATATCAACAACGATTGACGGCATATAAGAACTAAGTGTCTTGGCATGTGTTCAAACATGTGCCAAGTAAACAATCAAGTATCGAGGTAGGTGTTCAAGCAATATGGTTGTTAATGCTTGATCATTTTTGCTTCAAATTTAAAACCAAATAAAAAGTTATTAAAGCACTGAGATAGATCAACTTTCTTGAGGTGTAATTTTTTTTTGGACCTGTAAAAAATTTAACATTAAAAAAATTACACCTAAATAAAATAAATCTCTCTCGGTGCTTGATAGATCCAAGTTTAAGATGGATCTATGCTCATTACATTACAATGGGATATCCCATATATATACAATCCTAAAAGGCGCATTTGATGATTGTTCACAAGGGTTATGTCACTTGGATAATTATTATTATTATTATTTTATGTTTGTTACATTTCCTCGCTCTTAAGAATGATTTGTCCTCAAAGCATCTTTTGAAAGACTTTCCCTTGTTCTGGCTCCTAATGTGTTCTCATAATATTTTGTGATTGTAATTCTGACACTTGACAACACATGGTGATATGTTCTTCTAAGTATTGAATACAAATGGTGAATGGTAAAAGGATCAGACCACCCTAATTCAATTTTTTGTAGCACGGTATGACAACAACTTTTTTGATGTTGTTTGTTATAATTAGGGTGACGATAAGGTGTCTTAATCTCTTGTAAATCTCAATTGTTGGAAACCTCCTCAACTTTTAATGTTTATGATGCTTCAACTGGATATGTGTTGGTTTCTTTATTTGAGGTCTATATTTTTTTAACTGGAAGCTTCTATATTTTAACTTGTTTGGTCATTGTTTCTTTATTGATCATTGGTTCTTTACTAGTGAGTTGTTTTAACTTTTCTTTTTGTGATTTCTTCTTGTTCTTCAGCTTCTTGATCTATGCAATCAAGCTTTGATTATGGTTCTTTAAATGATAATTCTCTTCATCTTTCTCTGATAATTTCTTGATGAGATCTTGATAAGCTTGTTCTAACTTCTAATCCCCTTGATTCTTATCTCTTGACTCGTTTATTTGTGATAGTATTTTTTGGTCATAACTTTTGGCTATGATTTTAAAGTGAGAAATTTCATTGTATTTTCTTTGTAATTTTTCTTAAGATCTTGTTTTTTACATTCTTCATGGTTCCTTTGTATTTCCTTCAAAAGAACTTGAAATTATAATCATCTATCGTGTTGTTGATATTGAGTTAATTTGTTTTCTAATTCTTTTATTTTTACTTCCCAATATGTGTTACTTTGATATTTTATTGAGGTAAACATGCTTTTACAATTTGGGTAAGGGTGACTTCCATTTTTCCATCCTTTTGGATACTCTCTATCATTTGCACAATAGGGACATTTTGCCAAGAATGTCTTCTCTGTCACAGTTCACTACTTCGTTCCTTTTTTTAATAATATGCAACATCCAATTTATTGGAATAGATTTGGAATATATTTATCTCAAACAACAAATTGGTTGTAAATATAATGTGTGTAGTGCCAACTCTTGTTCACTAAGTTGTATGATTCAGCCTTTCACTTTTCTAATTAATAATTAGTTTTGATAACTTTAAAATGAATCTTAATATATCCTTCAATTTTTTTTCCTTCTTCTCTTATAAATTAGATAACTCCCTTTCTTCTCTTATAAATTAGATATCTCCCTTCATAAAGTTCTTGTAATAATGCACTTATCTCTTAATATTTAGGAAAAAACATTTCACCAACTCTTTTATAATTTTAATGTCAATATTGTACCTCTTTTGGCGGGGGATTAACTTGTATCAACCACCACGTTGATTGATAAATTAGAATGGTGGTGGGGCTACAATAACGACTTGTTTTTTTCTCAATTCCAATTGGTTATTGTGAAGAAATGAGACCCTCTCCTTATACAACTTATTTCACTCCTTAGACACAACCCTAACCTGCTAGTGTTCCGATAGTGAAGTATGAGATTTCTTATTGATTAGTTTCATGCACCAAATCTAGTGTGCTAAGTCAGATTTACCCTGAACCAGTTTTAAGCACATTGATTATGGATATGGATAATTTAATCTACGTTGAGAGTATTGATATGGGGGATTCATGTTATTGCAAGAAGATGGCTATGATGGACATCGACATCGACATCGGTGAAGGCATATACCAAGGCTAGGGAAATTCTACTCTATTGATAAGTCTTATGTCAATGTTGTTAGGGGCAATGAAGTTGGATCATAATGGTATGTTCCTACACATGCCTCACCTGTGCCTAAACCCTTCCAGAAATGTATTAGCGTCGATTATTTTCTAGATTAATAAGGTTCACTCAAGTGACAACTTATTCCCAATGTGTGATTGGTCCGACAAAAGTATGGAAATGGTTTTGTTCTATTTTAAGGTGGATTATCTTGTTTGTGTTCTTTCTTCCTTTGGTTTTTGGCTCTTCAAAATTGTAGTATAACTTCCTCTAACAATTAAATTTCTGAATTTAAATGGCCAAGGGCCAGTTTGTGGTCATAGACCCAATTCATAGAAACCCTGAGAGCTTATGTTTGTCAAAAGGCTAGAATCAATTAAATGTTTGAGAAAGGGTGATTATACAATGTGGCGAACAAAGTTTGTTACTAAAGAAACATCCAATGTAGATAGGGCAAATAATCCATAAATGTACAAGTATATAATAAATGTATAATGAATAAGAGATGATATGGTTACAATACAATGGGATATCCCGTATATATAAAATCCTAAATGCCACCTTTGATGATTGTTCACAAGGGTTATGTCCCTTGGGTTATTATTATTATTATTATTATTATTATTATTATCTAATATTTATATATTCTATGTTTGTTACATGTTGCCGAGGGTAGTTGGTGCTCAGATAATATCTACGATGGATAGGTTCTCAGGATACAACCAAGCTGTAGACCTCATAAAGCAAATTTCACAACAACTTGATATAAATTCATGTATGGTAAATTCCCTTTATACATATGAATGTTCATGCAACATTTTAGAGAACCATGGATATTGCATTTGCATAAGAAGAGAAATTCATGGTCATCTATTTAGATGATATGAATACCATTAGAAAACAATTTTTACAACAACTTGGGGCCATTCATGTATGATAAAATTCGCTTTGTCTTATGAATGTCGGTGCAACATTTTAGAGAACCATGGATATTGAATTTGTGGGAAAAGATAAATTATGTTCATCTATTTAGATGATATGACTAGATGAAAATCACTTCAAAAACCTACATCAAGTGTTTTTAAAATGCAAAAGGTATGGATGGTCTTTAAATATGAAGAAGTTGTTTTTAATATGAAAGAAGGGAAGCTTTTGGGGCACATTGTTTCCAAGGAGGGAGTAAATATTTATCCCGAAAGAGTGTAGTCCATCAATATAATTGATTTCCCAAGACATAAATAAGAAGTGCAGTCATTTCTTGGCAAGATTAATTTTGTAAGAATATTAATTCCAAACTTTGTTGAAATTGTCAAGAAATTTACTAACTTGTTGAAAAACAAAAATTAAGTAAGATGGATAGAGGTGGCCAGAGATTCTTTTCATCAAATAAATAGATATCTAGGTGAAGCACCAATTTTGGAAATATGTAACTATAGCAAGAAATTCGTAGTATTCATTTTTTCCTTTTAACATACTTTATCAATTGTCCTTTTGCACAAAAATAAAGAAGGTTTTTTTTCTAGGAGAAAAATAGCGGTTCCTTGTTATTCATTGAATCAAAGGTAACCTGTTTGTTGCATCAGGTATACATATACATCATAGACAGTCAAGTATTCAACAATCATTACAATACAATGAGTAGTTCATGGGCCTGCAATGACAAAAAGTATCAAAGGTTCAAGTGTCCAATCACCCATCCATAAAGAACCTAGTAGCAGAGATACAAGTCAAAATCAGATGACTTAGATAGGGAGGCACTCTAGGGTGTACCAAAACAAATAAGAGTGGCAAATGCCAACTAAAACATCATAAGGTGTGTCATCAATATCAAGCCAACCCGTGGCTGAGAATCAAGACAATGGCTAATAGAGCTGAAAGGATCCATTTCCACTGCATTCACCTTCAGTGAATTCCATAAAGTGAAGGTACACCGAAACCAGACCAAGTGCCTCCTTAGATAAGTCATCCACTTTTGTGTTGTATTCTCTGAATACATGGGCAACTTCAAGATGGATAAAGGAATCTTGAAGGGTTCTAATACTATTGCACCAGCCCTCAAGTTCAAGTGTTGTTAAATCCTCCTGTCCATTAAACAAGTTGATGATGGCTAAAGAGTCACCTCTAATGTGAATATAAGGTAACCCAACCATTTTGGCAAGGGTCAGTAATACCCAGAGAGAAAGGAGTTATGCCTGGGTGTTGGTGCTTTGGTTGCATCCCATTTTTACATAGCAAAAAAAAACCTTGTTGGTCATAAGATAAATACCAGTGCCTCCAATCTTGTTTGTTGAGGCTCCATCAAAAAAACCAATGGGATATGAATATACCTGATGCAACCCATTCAATATCTTGTTGCGATTGGGCGGAGTATTCAAGGTATGTGTTTGAAGTTGTTCCATAATGTTATCAATAATCAGCCTAGGCACCGGTTTACGATACTCAAAAATAAACTTGTTCCTGGAGATCCAAATATTCCAAGACATAGACAGAGGTAGGTATAACAATGCTTTTTCATTGCTCATCCAATTAATCTAGTTAAGCCTAAAAGAGTGTTCATTCCAGAATATACGGTGTTGAAGTGCCTGACTGAGTCCCAAAATGATCTCCTTAGTAAACCTGCACTCTGAAAATAGGTGATCAACAGTTTCGGCCCTTGCAAAGCACAAACAACAATAATTGGGGTCGGCCCATCCTTTTTTGCATAATGTATCCCAGGTATTGATACGGTTGGAGAGGCACAGCCAGATAAAACAGATAATTTTCAGTGGCATATTAAACTTCCAAATTTTCATTAGAGAGGTGTCCAGGTATTTAGTAAAGGAGTTGTTTGCAATCATCTTGTATGCCAGGCTTGCAGTTACCATACCTGACTTCTTGTTATACATCCAAACCAAAGATTCCATATTGTTATTTAGTTTAATACAGCCATGGGAAAGTCCTCTAATATAGTTTGTCCAGATCTCTTTCCAAGCACCATCGATATCTAGGTCAATTGTTGTGAGCCAGTACTAATGACCCAAGTCTGTGTATCGTGCATGATTCAGTGTGGTGATGTCATAATCCTCCAAGTAGCTTCTGAGGTCCTCCGAGAAGACAAAATATGAATTAAGTCCAACAATCGAATCCACACCAACCCGTATGCTACATCCATTTCCCACTTTCCATCCAAGGTGGCAAGTGATCCACAATAGGGCTCTGACAAATCCATTCCATATGTAAGAAGTACCAATAACCATGAAATATTTGCAACGAAGCCAAGCATCCATAGACCTGTCTCTGAGATATTTAAATTTAATCATATGGGACCAAATACCCTCCCCATTTAGTACAAGCCATAGAATTTTAAGTCTAAGTGTGGTGTTGAACCATTCTAAATGCTTGATGTTCTAACCTCCTAATTCATAGGGTCTAGATAACGATTTCCAATCCACTAAGTGAGCTCTGTAGTTTCCATCAGAGTTTCCCCATAGAAAATTAAAGATAGCACTTCTGAGATAGTTCATGATAGTTTTAGGCATTCTATCCAATGTTAACCAGTAGACAGCAAGCCCCATGAGTATTTCTTTTACCAAGATCAGTCTGCCACCAAGGGAGAGAAGTCTATGAGTCCAGTTGTTGATTCTTTGCTCGAATTTTTTAATAAGCCATCACCAGTCTTTGACATGGTATCCTAGAGGTTTCAGATAAAATCCCAGGTATTTGAAACCCGTAGTAAGAGGTTCCATTTTATATGGTAAGATGGAAACAATGTTGACCTTAGTGAGCTCATCAATATCATTAAAGAGAAATGAGGATTTTTCCTCACTGATTTGCATACACATCGCATTACAGAATAGATCAAGAAGTTGTTTATAGTGTTGTCATTCATTTACGGTAGCCTCACCAAATAATAAGACATCTTCTACAAAAAGTAAGTGTCTGAGGAACTGTGAGGAAGTAATCATAACACCGGTAATTACTCCCCTTTGTTGTGCATTTTGTATCAGCGGAATTAGACTTTCGATAATCAAAATGAATAGCAGAGGGGAGAGTGGGCATCCATGCCTAATGCCCCTAGACACCGAAAAGAAATCAGAGGGGGTGTCATTAACTAAGACTACAAAATTTGATGTTTCCACACAACCCAAAATGCAATTTACACCCACAAATGGAATACCGATCTATAGGAGTACCAGTCTGAGAAAGTTCCAATTCACTCTATCAAAGGCCTTAACCAAATCAAGTTTAAGGATCATAACCTTTTTATTTTCCACTTTTATGGCGTGCATGACTTCCTGAGCAATGCCAATGGGTTCAATGATATGTCTATGATTTAAAAAACCAAATTGGTTCTTAGTGATGGCTCTGTCCAGTATGGGCTTAAGTCGGATGGTTGCCAATTTTGAAATGACCTTATATACTAGGTTGCCAAGGGAGATGGGCATGTAGCTTGCAAAGGATGTAGGCTTGTCACATTTAGGGATAAGAAGGTTATGCACAACCTATTTCATTCTTCGTCGAGCCTTTAGGTATGTTTAACTAAAATATAATATCATGGAAAAGCATGCATATGATTTGGTAAAGGAATTAAAGGATTTTAGGGATTGAATTTTGCATTAAACATATTTCCTTCATGTCTAACATTATTGTTAAAGATATCTTAGGAAAACATGATTGTGATAGAAGAAGAAGGAAAGGGATGGCTAAAATACAAGAAAGTGACCTTGAAATAAATCCCACAAAATCAATAAAAGAGTGTGACCTTGAAATAAATCCCACAAAATTAATCAAGGGACATGTGTTGGATATTTCATTTTTGATGGACCATAGTTGTGGAAGATTGCACAGAGAACAAGGCGGGCATTGCAAAATCCATTGAAAATTATAATCGTATTAGGTCCACTCTCGTGCTATAAAAGGACAACGCAAGTGTTGAAGGAAATGCATCCAACCCTCACAAGAGAGAATTTTGGCATGTATCGAACACTCAACATGCCAAGGATTGAGCACTAGAAAGCTATAGATTTCATCTCTAGGTTTGGTAATTGGGCTATGGGTTGTGGGTCTTCATTATGTATTGAGTTTTAGGATGGGTCATTTCGCATACTGAAGTATGATTATATGAATTGTAACAAAGACTGTCGAATCAATAAAGATGAAGATTTATTGGGATCCCTCAAATATTTTATGTATCTTATGAATGGTATATGTTATTCCTTCCCTTTTTCTTTATGATGTCTGTGTAACTCTATTGTAAATTCTTATCGATAAATGATGGATGCATGTCAGGAATTGTTGTAATGAATGAGTTCTATTCAATTTTATCCTTATAGTTAACCCTCATACTCATAAATAGCTCTAGGCATTGCTTCGGGTGAGGCCTTTTTCCTTCATGGGATCGAATATGTCATCATGCTAAACTAGAATCAACCCCTTTGTTGGCTCTTGTGCAAGAATCCAGGTCTCGTCAATTTTTAGCCAACAAATTCTTCCATTATCGGGACCAATACACCGTTAAGTACATGGATACATTACTACTGAAGAGTGGGATTTAGGATTGGTGGTAAAATAGGTTTGAAGACTTTGTATTGTAGGAAGATGAGTTGCAAGGGTGGGATCTGAAGAAACTTAGAGAATATATCCTTTACAGGATTGATATTCAATCAATACGAAGTTCTATGGGTTGATCTCCCCATAAAATTATTCAAGTGGTTTACAAGACTTATGGAAGTCCTAAAACACACTAATCAACAACGAACTATACATTGGAATTGAGGATATCTAGTAGCATTGCACCAACTAGATACTCCATTAAATAGGGTTGTTAGGAATAGTCATAAGAAAATATATATACACATGTGTATCATTGTAATAGTCATGTGGAGTATTATTATTATATTGTACAAGCATGGCCTGTGGAGTGATTCCTTTCTTAAGGAGTAATTGATGATGTTACCCTACCTTAAGGCCTTCTCTATATCTTGGTTTTATTCTTGATAGTGAATGTATTTTGGGTTCTATATCTTTTTTTTATCCAAATTATGGGTTAAGTATCACTACACAACAAGTTATTGCCTCACGTCAAGCTACTCTAGAACATGTGATGAAAAACAAAGAAAATTCGCATTACACACAACCATTGAAGAATCTATTCAAACATTTCATGAACCTCGGATATCAACCAATGACAATAAGCTAGGAACATTTATTTTTGCACAATAAAAAATACACGCATTATGGGGCTGATATATTGTTCATGAACACATTTTGCAACAAAAAATAAAGATATATCAGCAGACTTTAAACATAGATAACACAGGATTTTTGGTCAAAATAGACCCTAGAAAAACCCCACTCTTGGGAAAAACCAGTTAGAGTTTTATTGAGATTTATTAGAAATATTTAGAGTTACAACAACAATTACAATTCAGCAAAAGCTACAATGTACTTAACTCATCCCCCTTTCTTGAAATCTATGCCAAATAATCCATTAAATAGGCCCTAATATTTGCCTTGAGAATTGTGCATTTTTTCAACAGTATACATGTAAATCAATGCAGACTTTCTAGAAGCAGATATACACCTGAAAATTCAAGCCCAACAGCAGTACAATCAACAACAAAAATTCCCTCTAAATATGAGCCCAAAATTTACCTCAATTTTTGTGCCTCTTCCTGTTGTACGACCTCACTATCTCAGTTGTAACGACTCGTTTCTTCTGTTGTACGGAACTGTCCTTATCTGTTGAAAATATTCTGGAAAATGTGAGTCCCTTCTCATAGGGAATCATTCCCTTTCACTTGTTGCAATAAAATGTTGGTCACTCCTTGCAAAATGTGCCCTCCTTGGAAAATGCGCCCTCTATCCAACCAACTCTATCTTTCCATTTCTATGCTCCAAAACTCTCTCTCCAAGCTCCCTTAGAACTCATGTCTCTTCCTCTTATCTTGGAATGCGAGCCTCACCCAAAAAATCTCTCTTTGGATGTGTGCAAATAAAGTCTCATTACTCTTTTATTTCACTCATTAGGGTAACTTACATGAATTTTCAAATTCCACGATTGAGATTAAATCTTGATCTCAAGATATATGGATGGGATCTAATCTCAAGTTCACTTAAGTTTCCTAAGTGAACTATACACTAAATATTTTCTTTTTGAAAAGCCAATTTTTCCTAGATATTATAAAAGTACACTTTATGACTTAAAGTCACTTTATAAACATAATAAAGTGCAACTCACTTTTAAATCATAAAGTCACATAAAAAATGCACATTAATAAAGTCACTTTAATGACATTAAATGAGACTTCACATCACCTTAGAATCCTGCGCCTAGGCACCTGATGCAGAAGTACCTCTGAACTACAAAATTCTAACACTCCCTCTTATCGAGGAAGGTACTACTGGCGTCATCTCCACCTAGATCACTCTCTAGTATAATCCCTCCAACTGCTGAAGTTGCTCCCTCTGGATCCGAAAGCTCCTCAAATTCCTATACTGGATCAATAGCTAAAGGTGTGTGCCAAACCACCCTAAACTGATATTTCTGCTCACTCTCCTACTCATCCTCTGTAGTCATCTCATACCAGCTCGATCTCCTCACAGAATTGCAAAAATCCTCTCTATCAGTTGCAATCATTGTTTCCACTGAGTCTGACCTCCCACTAGATTCATCATCTACAAGTTGTCCTCTCAACATGTATACATTTCCCTCCCGAGTACCAATCACTCATGTTGCATCCATGCCCTCACTCATTGGATAAATAATAACTCATCCTTGCACATGAATGACTACATATTTGTCATCTTCTATATATGATACTGAGAGCAAGTTCCTTCTCAACTCTGGGACAAACAACACACCACTAATCTCTAGATCACCACCAGAATCGAGTTGGAAAAGGACTCTTCCAACTCCCTCTACTGCATGGGTGTCAGCATACCCATCCTTAGTAAGCATAACTTTTCCCATCTCTGTAAACTCCACGAACATAACTCGTGTCCCTGTCATATGGCATGTTGCTCTGCCATCAATATTCCATGCTCCATTGTCCTCACACTCAACCATGTTGTTATATGAAAGAAATGACATCAGCGAATACTCCTTCTCGAACTTCCTTGGAAACTCTTCCACGTCAGCTGAAGTGGCGGCCTCAGACTCTTCTTTCTTCTTGTGAGGACACTGCCCAACATAGTGGCCATACCCCTGGCAATCAAAGCTTTTCACTTTTCTCGTGTCTTTCTCAGACTTGGCTCCACTGCTCAAGCCACCTTTCTTCTTCTTTCCCTTTGTTGCAAGAGCCACATTCTCTTCATCGGCTTTTTTCTACTCACCTGTCAAAGTGGAGCTAGAGCTGAGTTCCTCCTAAGTGAAGTCATCCCAAATTCTATCCCATGAAGGAAAATTCTCTCTGGCTACAAATGCACGTACAAAATCATTCCAAGGTTGAGATAAACCATCAAGGCTACTCTCACCAACTATGCATTATCCACCTTCTCACCAATAGCTCCCAACATCACGAACCTGTAAAATGTGGGTCAAGTAAGAAGAAACATTCTCAGTCTTGGTCATTTTAGTTTTCTTAGTTTTTTCCTCAAAACCATCTTTTAGTTCTCATTTGATCTCTCGTATAAGCTAGTCAAAGCATCCCACATCTTAAATGCACGGTATTTACTTGAGATATGTGGGATTACATGGTCCTTAACTGAATCAAGGATGATCTGCCTAGCCTTGATGTCCTTTTTGTTAAAGGTTGCTAGTGCTTGTGCATCAGTGGAAGCAGGAACTTGAATTGGATTAGCCTGTGTTCTATGCACCACTTCATTCCATAGTTCATTCTCCTCCAAAATAAGCACTATCCTATCCTTCCATGGAACAAAATTCCCTTCTCCATCTAGCCTACCTTCCAACCTTAAACTTGTAGCCATTTCTCCGAGAGTATGAAATACACAAACTTCACAACCAAAACAATCTTTGCTTACCTATGTAAATCTTTCTTCTCAGTTGTCACACTCAGCAAATCTCTTGCATATGCAACTACATTGAACCAACAATTCTCATGAAAATCACTTTCATTCTTTGTTGCTCCAATAGTCCACTGAAACTCAGATCCCTAGTTGTGATACCATGATGAAAACAAATAAAAATCACACTATTGTTAACACACAACCATTGAACAATTTAGTCAAGCATTTCATGAACCTCTAATATCAGCCAATGACAATAAGCTAGGCACATTTCTTTTTGCACAAGCAAAAATACATGCATTATGGGATTGGGATACTGTTCATGAACACATATTGCAGCGAAAAATAAAGATATATCAGCAGACTGTAAACAAAGATAACACAGGATTTTTGGTCAAAATAGACACTGAAAAAACCCCTCTTGGGGAAAACTAGTTTACATTTTATTGAGCTTTATTGGAAATATTTAGAGAGTTACAACAATAATGCTAATTCAGCAGAAGGTACATTGTACTTTACTCAGCCCCATTTCTTGAAATATGTGCCAAATAATACATTAAACATGCCCTAATATCTTCCCTGAGAACTATGCATAGTTTAAGTAGTATACCTGTAGAATGCAGACTTTATAGCAGTAGATATGCACCTCGAAATTTTATCCCAACAATAATACAATCAACAACAAAAATTACCTCAAAATATGAGCCCAAAACTTACCTCAATTTATGTGCCTCTTCCTAATGTACGACCTCACTATCTCAACTGTAAGGCCTCTTTTCTTTTATTGTACGAAGTTGTCCTTATCTGCTGAAAATGTTTTGAAAAATGTGAGTCCCTTCTCATAGGGAATCGTTCCCTTTCACTTGCTGCGATAAAATGTTGGTCACTCCTTAAAAAAAGTGCCCTCCTTCTTGGAAAATGCACCCTCTATCCAACCAACTCTATCTTTCCATTTCTCTGCTCCAAAACTCTCTCCAAGCTCCCCTGGAACTCGTGCCTCTTCCTTTTCTCTTGGAATGTGTGCCTCACCAAAAAACTCTCTCTTAGGATGTGTGCAAATGAAGTATCATTACTCTTTTATTTCCCTCATTGGGATAACTTACATGACCTTTCAAATTCCATGGTTGAGATTAAATCTTGACTTCAAGATCCATGGCTGGGATCTAATCTCCAGTTCACTTAAGCTTCCTAAGTGAACTATACACTAAATCTTTTCTTTTTGAAAATTCATTTTTCCCTAAATATTATAAAAGTACACTTTATGACTTAAAGTCACTTTATAAACATAATAAAGTGCAACTCACTTTTAAATCATAAAGTCACATAAAAAAATGTACTTTAATAAATGCACATGAATAAAGTCACTTTAATGACATTAAATGAGACTTCACTCTCCTCGGACTCATGCACCTAGGCACCTGATGCACGAGTACCTCCGAGCTACAAAATGCTAACAACATGTAATGAAGATTAAAGCAATGGTCATTATCTGGATGAAGTTTCGAAGGGATCATTACCGTCTGCAGGCAAGTTATTGCAAGTCTAGAGTCATATTACTACTTAACTGAGAATATTCAGGAATTGAATATACCTAGTCCAAGTCGAGTGCAATTACGGTGTACATGATGCATGACAAAAGGTCATCACGCATCAAAATTCTCACATTTGAGTGGGGAAGTGACCCCACTAGGAGTTTTGTTTACTACTAGGCCAAGAACGGTTGTTATGCATGTAGCTATGTCAACCCCATTCCATTCAACTAGATGTCTAGCATATCATATCCCATGGAGTTCTTATTCAAATGACTATTGTGACATTTGCAAGGCATTCGGACATCCACTATGTCTTTGCCCCCTTTTAAAGAAGTATTCTTCAATATTGAACATGGTATATTGTGAATTTTGTGGGTCTACCATACATAGTATTGACAAGTGCGGGACTCTAGATGTGCTAACATAAAGATTGGATTGGTCTATAAACCAAATATTATATCAGTGACAACCATAAGAAAGAGACGGTGGCAGAGGATGTGGAAGAGGTGGAGGTTTTGGAGTTGGTAGAGGAGGAGGATGCATAGGTCCAATGTATTGTTACAATTGTAATGAAGTAGGGCATTTAGCATGAGATTGTCCCCTCCCTAGAATACCATGGTGCAACTAACACTCGTAGTATCTAAGAATGTCCAAAACTTATTATGAAATGGGAATACCATGCATGGAGATCGACGAATTTAATTAACTCTGAACCTTGAAGAGACCCCAGTCCAGCAGGATTTGTTGTCACCCAAGGAGGATCTAGAATGGGTGCAAATTTGAATCGATGAGATTCACACAAAATCCAAAATGAGGCTCTATGAACAAAAATTTTGTACCCAATCCATCAGAAAGAGATTTTCAGGGATGTCGTCGAAATGTTTCAGCTTATACCCACTCTTCTAGCCACAAATGTTTCAAAACCATCTCAGAGTGCTAAGAAAGATGGCATGCCACTTATAAGCAGTCACAAAAGAAATACAAATATAGGATCCTCAGGTAGGATAAAAGACCCTGTCTCTCTATGGTTTAGTTTGTTAGTGGACTTCTTGGTGTATTACAAAAACTACTCATGCGCCTTCTAGCATTGTGGAAGAAGATGAAGAAATATGTGCACCTCTTTGAGAAAGAAACACTTAGTTTTTGTAGAAAAGAAGGAAGAAAAGGACTAGATAGGGATTTATATTGGATTCTCAATTCCATGGCTATGATGTCAAGAATGTGATGTTAGATTTTGGATCTCATGTTAACATACTTCCAAAAAAATATTGGGAGGATATGGGTCGTCCTTCATTGATTTACTCACCTATTCAACTAAGGATGGCCAACCAATATCACATCTTTTCTATTGGATGATTGGAGAATGGTGTTTAAAATTTTGGAGTTTTCACTTACACGGTGAAAATTCTAGAATTTTAAACACATTGTTTAAGCACTATGGAAACATTGATGCTCTAATTGGAGAATGTCAAAGTAGAATTAATAGGTTTGTAGGCTATCATTGATGCTCTAATTGGATATGTTAACTGGAGAAGCATTCACTCTTTTGATAACATCTTTGAAGAAGCACTGTATGATTGGAAGAACGGGAAACATGATCTCTCTTCCGAACATTGTGTAATGATAAAGTCAATCTGATGGATCAGAGTAGAAGTTTTGTATCCTCTATTGTATGACGATATTAGCAACTTCAGTAATTTTATGTAGAGAATGAATACCCGTGTTGCAAAGAAACTGTGGATAAATGTTCTGGATATGGAATTTAGAGGTACTCCAGCAAGTGGTGGTTGACACGTATGGATGATATTCCTGAATGGATTGTAACCAAAATAGTTCAAATAATTTGATTTAAACCTTCCCAACATGCCAACTGAGTCACCTAAATTTATATAGGAGATACAAATCCATTTGTTCGCATTGATTACTATGAGTGAAAATTGAACACCGATGGATTGCATCTATAATTTTGGGTTCACCATTTCTTCCATGAATTGGGGTGCATCTCTAAGGCCTGATACCTACACAAAGAGACATAAAGACAACCTAGTTGTTGGAGGAAGCTAAGCACAAACTTTTTTCAATACTTTTCTTTTTTCGTGACTTCCAAATCTATTATGGATTCTATAACAATGATTTGGGAGACTCTTTTCATTGAAAAGTTGTGGAATGTGGGAAACCCATACATCTTCCCATTCCATCAAGAATTTACTAGATTACCTGCCCCTATCCATAACATAGAGTCACCTCCCTATTGCATAATAATCGATAAGGAGAATTTAGAACATGACAGTCTAGAACATTTGCAACATCTAACTTTCAACGAATATGAAGGATCATAGGAGATACAACAACAAAATCTAGAAGAGGTTGGGGATTTGTACATGTAGCCTATGAAGTTGTGGAAATTTAATATTGGCACAGAAGACGACTGAAAATGGTGGCCATATAATATTACTGGGATGAATAGACATTGTCAAAAATAATGTCACTTCTATAAGAATATGAATATTTATTCCCGCAAAATTTCACATAACTTAAAAGAATCTTATAGGGAAATTTTGGGAGAAATTCATGTTGAAGCCTAATGAAAAACCTGTGGAGCATTAACCGTATCGATTGAATCCTCAAGTTAAAGAAAAGGTGAGGAAGGAATTTGGCCAGATGTTGAACATTGGTTTGATTTTCCCCATTGATGAATTTGATTGGATTATTCTAGTCATAATTATAGAGTAAGTGTTAAAGTTCCCAAGAACAGTGGGAAACAAAATAAGAATTGACTAACATAAGCCAAATTCACAAAGGAAGATAGATAAGCGATGATACCATTTCCATTAATATGATACATATTAATACATCAAATTATGACCCATGGACTTCACATTAAAAAGGAGTCTCTTGGACTTTTGAAGGTGATTGTTCACGTTCACCTCCCTTGAAGGATTAGTTTCCAACAAACCCCCCCTTACTCCAAAGGGGTGTATGTGACACCAAGAAAAGAGATCTGAAATATGGAGAGAATCGGTTGCACAAGGTTGAATATCTCCAACTTGACAATTTGAATTTTCTAAGCTAGAAAAAACTAACGTCTCCTGCCAAGTACACATGCTCTCTGAAGTGGTGGTTTTGGATAACCACCAACCAAAGGGGGATATAAAAAGATAAATTCTTCTACTATGTGGGTGGTTTAAATCTTCCCATAAACTATCAATCTCAATTGTTATAAAATCATGAACTATGAAGGTGACTTAAGTCTGATCACAAACTCTAGAACTTGGCTTGGAGGCTCAAAGGTTCCTGGAATATTCCAAAAGTCTAGTAGAAATTGACTATCTTCTACTAAATGAGTGGTTTTATGTTGACCAAAAACTTTGGAACTTGGAAACAACTCTCTCTCATAGGTTCTCTGGAACATTTCGAAAGGTTATGAGAATCTGATGCAATATTCTAGTAAATGGATAGTCATGGCTTTGGATTTGGCTTTGGCGACAACTCTGAGCGTGGTAGGATCAAGTTTCTGGATCTAATGCAGGATCACTTGTTCCCACTTGCTTGTTTTTTACTTTTCATCATTCCCCCTTGTTAGGAACAATGTGAGGAGAAGAAGATATCTCAACTGCAGGATGTGTCAATACTCATGAATGAACTCTTTAGTATGACATATATATTTTCTTGGTTATTGATGATCATTGCCAAGAAGCGATCAACCCGTAGTGAATCGTCTCTCTTGTAGGTTTCTTCATAATGAAGCATATGTATGAAAAATGAGTGTGTTTTCCACAATGCTTGCAAGGATGAAGATCAAAACACTAATCTTTCATGTGTCCAACTCAATCACAGTGTTGGCATGTTGAACTTTGAACTGATGTGGATGAATATGAACTCTTTGTTGAAATATTGTAACTTCAAAGGATATTCAAAATGTATTTTACTGATGTACCCCAAGGGAGATGTTATTATTCCTCCGTCAGGATGTTACTATTGTAATTTGTCAGCATAGAGTCATGAGGTAAATCCTCCATTGTAAGTCAGGTCATTAGTACCCCAATGAATATAATATAATACTATTTTCAGTATTCCTAGGTGAAGTCGGGCCAGTCAGTTTAGTGGGGCCGACTTGTTAGGGTAAAATTCAATTGAATTAAAGTGTATAAATAGAGGAGTTGTGTTTATCATTAGAACATGGACTCACTCACTTGAGTTGTGCATAGGAGAGAGAGAGAGAGACAGAACAACAAGGAGGAAAATACAGGTTTTGGGGTTTTATCTTATACATCTTATATAGAGGAAGTTTTGTTGGGTTTTCTTCCCCTTGAGGGTTTCCCAGGATAAATATTGTGTCTATCTTGTGATTGTGTTTCTTTCAGTGATTCTGCATATGCTACTGTTGCAAATTTGGATTAAACACTAATGATATCTAGCTTGGCATCTAAAATCTTAACATGGTTTCAGAGCTATCCTGAATAGAACAGCTTTCATAAGGTGAAACTCTCTGTCCTCTCCCTCCGGAAGAAATTAGGGTTTCTGTAAAGTTTGGAATTTGGAAGATCTACTTGCATAGAAAATTGAGCCTCCCTAGAGCGCATCTATTGATCCCAGGATTGAAGTTTTTGGGTGGTTGAATCTTCGGGAAAGCCAAAAACCCTAGTTTGGCCCTGAACTAGAAAGCTGCAGAAAACCACAACCATAAATTCTGTAGAAATTGGAACCTTGCAATTAAGATTCGAAGGGTGAAGATTTGGGATCTCCCGAAACCAAGTGGACCAACCAACTCGCCTCAATCAAGCGCATCTCCTGGTAAGGTCAGCTTTTCATTTTGAGAAATTCCAATTTTTAGTGACCTCTTGCATCGGATGGCCCCAAGCACTAAGCTTGAGGACAAAGTGGAAGGCATAGAAAACTTCCTAGGATGGAAGTATAGGATTGGTCTCATTCTTAAAGAGAATGGCCTTGAGAAGTACATCAATGATGAAGTTGCAAAACCAACAGAAGTTGAATCTAAGGAGAAGCATGAGAAAGACCTAAGCAAGGCAATGGTGACCATTGTTGATTCTATAAAAGATCACTTGAGCCCCCAAGTGTCATCTAAGAAGACACCAAAGCAAATTTATGATGCACTTTCTGGAATGTATGAGGGAAGGAACATCAACAGAAAGATGAATTTGAGATCTCAACTGAAGGGCACTAAGATGAGTAAAGGAGAATAAATTCAAGATTACTTCACCAGGGTCTCCCAGTTCAGGGAACAACTAAGTGTTATTGGAGACACCCTTGATGAGGATGAACTAGTTATGACTGCTCTCAATGGTCTCACTAGACCTTGGGACTCATTCATACAGACTATGTGATGACCTCTTGTTTTTGCTTGTCTAGCACCTTATTTCTAGTTCAAAGTTATATGAGATCAAGTATGTTCAACTTTATCTAGTTGTGTTTTGTGCTTGAATATGCCTTTTCAAGGGTAACATTCCAAGGTGCTTTGACAGGTGAATTTTTGACATTTCTCATTATTTTATTTATTATTTTGTTGGGTTTCAACTTATAAATGAAACTTTAGTTTTTTTAAATGCCGGTCAATTGACAAGTTTTTGTTTCCCACGCAGTGGTTCTTTTGGTTGCTCGATCCGACGCTTGTTCCGACACTTAAAGAGCATATGTTGACTGATTCAAATATTTGGGGGATTTTGTTGCCAGAGATAATGTCTAGTTTGGTCTCAAATTGTTTCCAGGTTGAATATGAGTTACGCAGTGATGTTTTGTAGTTTTCATTTGCTTAAGAAATCGTTGCCCTCAATCTTCAACAATGTATGGATTCCAGGAAATCCGAATCCAATCTCTTGATCTATTTTATGCATTATTGATCGGGATAGGTGTAGATCTGTTGGGATGGGGTCAACCCTCTTTCAGTGGTCGACCCATTATGTATTTCAACTGTAAATATGACTTTGAAACCCTAAGGGCAGACAGAGAAGACATTGTAAAAACTCTGACTTTTAATTAATTGACCAACAGCTACATTTGCTTTCTTAAAAGCTTCAGTTTCAGATTCATAAGTGTTGAAGGTCGGGCCCACCTTCAACTCTGGTTATCTGTGTGTAGTGTTGTTTTATTTTTCATTGCTATGAGTAAACTTGCATTATCTATTCCTGATATTGTCTTTTATATATGCATGTCAGCAGTTTAGCAACTCGTGATTTGGGAAATATATATATGTGCTTACATTAAATTAGTTTATGTTACTGAATGTGTGTGGATAGGCTTGGTTGCATTACTAAACATCCTTAGATAAAAATTTAATTACTTCCAACTCTGTTTGTAGGTTCGATTCAGTGGAATATAGATTTGAAGACTAGTGAGAGTAGATAGATGTGCTGGATCTAGATTTCATCTTCTTTCATTTCCAGAACTAGATCATATTGTAGTACTAATCATATTGTAGTACAGAGTATTGAATAGTTAAACTTCTTGTCCAGAGTTCCTATAGTTTACAGAGTTTACAAAGCTTTAAAGTGTTTTAGAGATTGGTAGAGTTTTAAAGAAGGACTTGCAGTGTTTATAGAATTTACAGAGGTTTTAGAGTTTATAGAGTTCATAGGGTTTTTTAGGTTAGCATTTTCAAACTTGTTATATAGAAGATTGAGAAAATTGAATGAGATTGGAAAGAGGAAGTTACAGCTCATTAATATTTGACAGTATGTATGCACTAGAACATGTTGATTCCTGTTGTTCATCGGTAAATCTCGTAGGTCAGACAAATTGGAGTGAAATGTGGTTTTGTCTAAATATTTCCAATGTACTTTTGTGAGCATAGAATACAAGTGGAGTTGTTTCTGTTGTTAGTAAAAAGGCAAATTCATTTCTGTAATTATTTGTGAATGATAGCGTTGGTATGAATTAGGGTTAAGAAGAGCCATTGTGCTTAGCATAGAATTCTTTATAGGCGATGAGTGTAGTCTTAGAGGCTGTGTTAAAATGGTGTAAGACACTAAGATTGGTCAAATAGTATTCATTGTGTAGGCAAGTTTGAGAGCTGAAGATCTTTATGGACAAGTAGGATTTCCTTTAACGAGCCATTTGCTTGCTTGGTTGCCCTTTTGGAAAATAGATCAATAATTAGTATAGTTTAAAATTGTTGTAGGTTTTATTAATTGGATTTGATAAACTTTTAGACTGTAAAACAGTGCTCAGCAAGCCGAATTTCTTTTCTCAGATTAGACTTAACAACTCTCGGTCTTGGTTATTCAAATGAGTAGTTAGTTTCATAAACTACATTCTTTTTCTGTACATGAGCAAATCAAAATTACCTTAGGCATGAGCTTGAAACCATTTTTCCCTGCACACATGATGTAGTGACTCAAAGTTTACGTCTCCTGGTTGATTATTAAATTGAAGGTAAATGAAGTAGCAATAATTTTACCCAGCACTATGTGTGCCAAAAAAGAAAGTATGAAGTTTGACATTGTATGGGAAGATTGCATTCAGGAAGAAACTAGAGTAGCTAACAGAAAAGCTCTACTTAGAGAAGATGATAACACTCTAGCCATCCATACTTAAGGAAGAAAACAATCAAACTTCAAGAAGGGTAATCATAAACCTTCAAAGAATAAGTTTCAAAAGAAAAGAGTAAACAAAGATTACTCAAAGTATCAATGCTATAAATGACATAAGATGGGACACCTTTCCAGAGAGTGTCCATCATCATCAAAGAAGAAGAACAACAAAAGGCATCATGCTCATCTAGTTGAAGATGAGGAAGAAGAATAAAGACTTCGAAAGAGACTGGCAAAAGAAGAAGATGTAGAAGAATATGTATTATTCTCTACACTCTCTGGGTTTGTAACACCTAGAGAAGATACATGTCTTATTGATAGGGGTGCTTCAAAGCACATGACAAGGAAGAAGCAAACTCTGTCAAGACTTGAAGAAAATAGCTCTCCTTAGAAAGTATCATTAGGAGATGACTATCAATATCCCATCAAAGGTATTGGTGAATCAAGTTACAAGCTTAACTCTGGAACTTCCATGAAGACGAAGGAAGTACTGTGTGTACCAGGTTTAAAAAAAAAAAAAACCTACTTTGCATCTCAGCACTGGATAAGAAAGGATATAGAGTTGCTTTCATAGATGGATAAGTAGTTATGTGGTCCAAAGGAAAGACATTTGAAGATGTTGTGGTTATTGGTGAAGAAGAAGGAGGACTATACAAACTCAAAGGACATCCAGAGACATCCTTTGTCCATGAGACCACTAGCTCAAGTGAACTATGGCATAGGAGGCTTGCTCACATCAACTACAAAGCATTGTCCTATGTGATCAAGGTGGTAATAGGGTTACCAGATCTAAATATTAATCACGAGGGAACCTGCAAAGGATTTGCAAGAGGAAATATCATCAAGAATCAATTTTTGAAAAGTGAAACAAAGACTAAAGATACGTTGGAAGTAATTCATTCTGATGTATGTGGTCCTATGCCCTCCACATCTTTAAGTGGATATGAATATTATGTCACATTTATTGATGACTATTCAAGAAATACATGGACATGATTCTTGAAGAACAAGAGTGAAGTGTTCAGGAAATTCAAGGAATACAAAGCCTTGATAGAGAACCATTCAAAAATAAGAATCAAGACACTGAGATCATATAATGGTGGAGAATATACTTCAAAAGAATTTGAAGCATTCGGCAAGGAGGCAAGAAACAAGAGGGAAATAACCACTCCCTACAATCCTCAATAGAATGGTGTTGCGAAAGAAAGAATAGAATCATCATGGAAGCAGTGAAAACAATTATTCATGACCAAGACTTCCCCATGCACCTATGGGCCGAAGCAGCAAGAACAGTCGTGTATGTGCAAAATAGATTATCTCACAGTGCTCTTGGATTCAAGACTCCTAAAGAAATGTATACAAGAAATAAACTTGAAGTGAGCCATCTCAAGATATTTGGTTGTCCAGTATATGTACATATTCCAAAAGAGAAGAGAACCAAGTTGGATCCTTATGGAAAGAAGGGAATATTTGTTGGATACTGTGGAGTCTATAAATCCTTCAAGATATATATTTCATGATTCCATCATATCAAGATTAGTAGGGATGTAACATTTGATGAAGAGACAACTCTTAAGAAATCCAGAAGGTGTCAGCTTGAAGAAGTACATGAAGAGGATGTACCTCCCAGAAAGGTAGAAGTTGAACCCTCTCCTGAAATAGTAGCATCTGAAGATCATGATATGCTAGAACCTCAAGAACCCCCTACTATGGATATCTCTTGAAAGAGAAAACCTGCTTGGGTAAGACAATTCATACAAGAAGCAGACAGATATGGAGCTCCAGAAGGCTCCACAAGAACAAGAAAAAGATAAAAGACATACTTCAGTTATGTAGCTTTGATGTGTGACCTTGTAAATCAAGAACCCACCAGCTACGAGTTGCAAAGAAGAAAGAGTGGGTGGAAGCAATGACAGAAGAATACTAGTCAATAATGAAGAATGTTGTTCGGGATTACCCAAACCAGAAAACAAGAGTGTGGTATCTTCGAAATGGATCTACAAGATAAAGCATGTTGTTGATGGAAGTATTGAGAAGTACAAAGCAATATTTCTGGATAAAGGATTCTCTTAGAAAGAGTGGATTGATTATGAAGAGACTTTTGATCCAGTAGCAAGGTACACTTCCATTAGAACCATCATGGAACTTGCTTCCATGATGAAGTGGGATCTACACCATATGGATTTAAAGACAACCTTACTGAATGGTATGATTGAAAAAGAGATTTACATCGAACAACCACAATGATTTGAATTCTAAGACAGAGTGACTCATGTATGTAAGTTGAAAAAAGATCTGTTTGGACTGAAGCAAGCTCCTATAGCTTGGTATGGTAGAATACATAGTTTCTTGACAAGATTGAGCTTTACCAAAAGTAAAGTTGATCATAACCTTTACATGAATATTATGGATGATGAACCTATCATACTATTATTATATGTAGATGATCTATTTCTGAATGGAAATGGGAAACAGATCACAAAAAGAAAGAAGAATCTAGCCAAATAATTCAATATGAAAGATCATGGATTGATGCATTATTTCATCGGGTTGGAAGTGTGGCAAAGCCTAGAAAGAATCTTTCTGAACTAGGGAAAGTTTGCAATAGAAATCTTGAAAATATTTGATATGTTGGATTGTAAATCCATGGCCACACCCATGGACACCAACATGAAGTTGTTATCTGATGAATCATCAGAATTAATGGACATGACTCAATACATACATATTATTGGGTCATTGATGTATTTGACGAATACAAGACCAGATATATGCTTTGTTGTGAACACCTTAAGTCGGTATCTAGTTAAACCTAGATAGGTTCACCTAATAGCTACAAAGCATGTCATGAGGTACCTAAAGGGTATGATAGATTTTGGACTACACTTTGTTAGAGATCATGACTATAGATTATATGGATATACCGATTCAGATTGGGCAGGAAGTGTCGAAGACAGGAAGAGCACCTCAAGTGGATGTTATTGTTTGGGATCCGCCGTGATCTCATGGTTTAGTAAGAAATAGTCCAGTGTTTCTCTCAACACAGCTGAAGCATAGTACATAGCAACTTTCTCTGCTAGTTGTGAAGCGATATGGATTCAGAAACTAATGTCAGGACTATTTGACATGGAGTTGGATACCACAGTGATTCTTTGACACAACTAGAGTTGCATAAAGATGACAGAGAATCTTGTGTTCCAAGATAAATCAAAGCACATAGAAATATGATACTTCTATACAAGGGATATGGTACAAAAGGGAGCTATAAAGCTCCAGTATGTAAGTACCGATGAGCAAGTTGCTGATGTGCTGACCAAGCCTCTATCTTTAGTAAAGTTTGAATATTTCCATGACAAGCTTGGTGTAGTCAGAAAAGACTTTCCTCGCAAGGAGGAATAGTGATGATACTACAAATGATGAAGATATGGACTCTCTTCGAAAAGGAGGAACAAGTCAAAGATATGGACTCTCCTCAAAAAGGAAGAACAAGTTGAATATATGAACCCTCCTTGAACATAGAGGGAGCACGTTAATGATATGGATCCTCCCTGGAAAGGGGGAGTGATGATAAGACTATCATTGATGATGGGATGAGAGTGAAGCTCCAATATGAAAGAGGCCAAGTATGCCTGAAGATGCTCACAAGGTCTAACATTCACTTGTGGACGATAGTATCCTCTCTTGAGGATGCTCTTGAAGGAAATAACACCGTGTTCCTGAGAGTCGTCCGTACTAGCTAAGGATGGACCTACAGACGTTACTCTCACATGGAGAGTACCGACATTCATTTGTGGATATCGTAGAATAACACTCGTTTAGGAGTGTTCCTAGCTTTGAAGTTGAGGATGCTCTACGATGAGTCCTTGAGGACGACAGGGCCTGCATTTAGGCGCGGTCGATATCTGCCTTGCAAACATTACTCTCGCATGGAGAATGTACCTACATTTATAGGTCGATTCCATAGAATAACACTCACTTGGGAGTGGTCCTAGCTTTAGTGCTTAGGATTCTCTATGATCAGTCCTTACGGACTTCGTAGTATACCACTCACATGGAGTGGTCCTAGCTTTCACTCTGAGCATGTCCTACAATGACGGCCTACATCTAGGTGCAGTCAAGATCTGCAATTGCAGACGATACTCTTGTATGAAGAGTATGTCTACATGTACATGTAGATTCCATAGTATAACACTCGCTTAGAGTGGTCCTAGCTCTAACAAGATGAGGATGGTCTACGATGAGTCCTTACGGATGACAGGTCCTGCATTCACGTGCACACGAGATCTACATTCAGTTGTAGACGATTCAGTTGGTCAATACTATGGAACCTCCTCATTAAGGGGGAGTAGAGTGATGGAGGACTGCATCATCCTTGGACCTATGTCCTAAATTGATAGGGATTGATCATCCTGCAAAGAGATCATGTGTATTGCAGGTAGTTCAGCTGCAAAGGATCAAGTAGATCGAAGTGCTGCTGCAAAGGATCGAGAAGATCGGATTGTTGTTGCAAAGGAAGAAGATCGAAGTGTTGTTGCAAAGGATCGAGAAGATCGAAGTGCTGCTGAAAAGGATCGAGAAGATCGAAGTGATGCTGCAAAAGGATCAAGCGATCATGTGTTGCAGAAGATGAAAACATTGAAGAGTAACTGTTCCAGATACTAATGATTGTTGAAAACTTCCTATGACGTATAGATGTATTACCTCGATACTGCTAAAGATGTTCTCTCGTTACTCCTATAGTTGATGATGATGTTGTGAGTAGAGTACCCTTCTCGTTAAGGGGGAGTGTTGAAATATTGTAACTTCAAAGGATATTCTAAATGTATTTTACTGATGTACCCCAAGGGAGATGTTATTATTCCTCCGTCGAGATGTTACTTTTGTAATTGGTCATCATAGAGTCATGAGGTAAAGCCTCCATTGTAATTCGGGTCATTAGTACCTCAATTAATATAATATAATATTGTTTTGAGTCTTCCTAGGTGAAGTCGGCCCAGTCAGTTTAGTTGGGCCGACTTTTTAGGGTAAAACTCAAGTGACTTAAAGTGTATAAATAGAGGAGTTGCGTTCTTCATTAGAACATAGACTCACTCACTTGAGTAGCGCATTGGAGAGAGAGAGAGAGAACAACAAGGAGCAGAATACATGTTTTGGGGTATTATCTTATACATCTTATACAGAGGAATTTTTGTTGGGTTTTCTTCCCCTTAAGGGTTTTCAAGGATAAATATTGTGTCTATCTTGTGATTGTGTTTCTTTCAGTGATTAAACACTAATGATGTCTAGCTTAGCATATTAAATCTTAACACTCTCAGCGAGGAATCCAACACTCTGAAACTTGATAGGCTTGGATAAACTAGGAATGTGGACGATCACTTCCTTGTTGTATCCAAGACGAGTTATGTGCTTGTTATGGATTATCTCTTCCCAAGGTTTGATGATGGGATTGGAAGGAACAAGCATAACCTCTATATGCATATATTCATCTCCATTTTCTTGCACTTCCAATGGAGTGCCACTGATTTTATTATGTGCTTCTGAACTGGCGTCACTCTGTGCAGGTTCTTGAAAGGAATCATGAAGAAAATTGTTCTGAAAGGTAACAAGTTGAAAATGCGTTTCTTCTCGTAGAAGCTATGGCTCAAGTTGTAGGAACTCAAGCGTGTCTAGCGAATCTTGTACACAATCTTGAATCTGAGTGAGGATGTTCTTGTTGATCATGATTGTTTTGTCGACGGAGGAAAACATGTTTTGTCGACCGAGGAAAACAATAGAGTGTTCAATAACTTTACTAAGCTATTTAATCTCGCCATTGAAAACATGTGACTCACTAAAATAATGAAAGACTTCTTGCAACACTACCCTTTTACAAATTCAACCTCGAAACAAAATAGGGTGACGGACTCAGTCAAAAAAATACAGCCAAGTACAAAGCAATAACAATAACAAAAATTACAGGTTGTGCAATCGATTATGCCGCCACATAAGATCTACGAGTTGCTTCACAGTCTCACACCGACTGTTGAATTTTATCTTCTTGTTGAAGCCGGTGTCAAAATGGCACACACCGTTGGTTCTATTTCCAGTTACTGGTTCTGAAGGGAGCTAGGGGACGCTTGGATCAGAAGCCACGTACATGCAATAGCTGAGACATGGTTGTGGCTGGTTAATGGTTGAAATTCTTACAACATTAACCACAACTAATTTGATTGTTTTCTTTTTATTAAGCATTACAGTGACGAAGGAAAAAAATGGAAACAAAAACAGCAACGTATAGATTCAAAACATTTCCGTACCTTCTTTGTTCAGCCTTCAACGCATCAACAAAGGAGACCACTAAAACATTGCACTAGGCAGTCACCTTCAATGGACAGGTGCATGCCTTCAACGATGGTCACAACCTTCAAAAATTGGCGAAGTCTTCAATAATATTTCCATGCACAGTAACATGTTGGGTACATACACATCGATTGAGCTGGTTGGAATTCTTACAACCAACAGTAACCATAGATTTTGGGCAGTCAACGCCGCACTTAATACAATACTTATGTTCCAGTTGAATCTTAAATGTTTTTTTTTTCCCAGTAGCTTTCAAGTTGAAATGGCATAAAATTTCTTTTGGGATATATTTGACAAATGAAGCTAACTAATTGTGTCAAGGTTTGCACAGGACATATCAGTCAAGCCTTACGCAACTTCACTAAGCTCTTCAACAACTTTAGGCAGATATACATGCCATCAGTCTTTACATTATAGGAACTATGAGCAAGGGCATGAGCACGCCACTCCTGTAATTGAAGTGTTGTCTACTTCACATGAAAAAGTGCATAACAACTCGAGACATGAATGGATAACGACATTGCAGTGGAAAGTAGAGCTTAATATATCAGTATGCAACAATATATCAAAAGAAGAAAGGCGCTCTCAATGACAGAGACTTGTCATGACCTCACATAAGAAGTACTCGGATGATGAGATGCATAGATAATGAAACAACCTTAAATACCAACCAACGGTCAAGAGGTGTGGAATATATATGAAAACTCAGCTTAAATATGGAGGTCACAACAATGGTTGTCTTCCCATATACTGTTGATCATGGCCTTTCTTTCCTGCTCTTTGATACCATAATCCCAATCCATGTTGAACGCATCGATGAACTGCTTGAGTGAAGAAAAACATTTGCGCAGAAAACCCTCATACCAATTTCTGATAGACAAGTTGTCTTCTAAGTGAAGAGATAGCATAAAGAGCCTCATTTTGATGTCTTTGTGCACGACGTTGCTTGCGTGGAGGAACTGCATGAATGCTTGCACATGGGTTGCAGCATTGTACTTATACTGCTGGAACAATGGGAAAAGTTCCTTCCCGCCCTCTTGAATGGCATGCTTGTGTGGAAAGCCTAGAATGTGCGAAAAATCCAATGTATCCATCCACAGTTCATAATTAGACGCCATCTCATCAAGCTTCCTTGTCTTTGAAGAGCACTTCTTTATTTTTCTTTGATTGGAGTCGCCATGCGAGACCTGCCACGTTAGTTAAACAAATCTCATCAAAGTACTAAACAAAACCAAGGCGTATCTGATTGTTGGGGTGGGCTGAGTTCTTTGTGAAGTCGCCAGGTAATCCTGCAGGTTAGTGCTTTAAAAAAAAATGCAATCATGTACAATCAAGGACTTTAAGACTTACCAAAATGTGGTTTTTTCCTAGATAAATCACCTCAATAAGTTTGAGGTCCCCGACAACGAAACCAAAATGTTAAGCCTTGTCGGACTTCTCCTTAGTGGAGTCGCCAGGTAAGATCTGTAGGATTAGTCCTTGACAATAATATTTTCAAAATACCAAGAAATACATACCTCAATTTGCTTACTAATTGTCGTTCTTTCCAGGGGTGTGAATGACTCGGGATCAACTGCTTCAAATTGTGAAATGGTCCCCGACAACAGCGTCAAAATGTTAAACCTTGTCAGGCTTCTTCTTTGTGGAGTCGCCAAGTAATATCTGCAAGATTAGTCCTTGACAATAATATTTTCAAAATACCTAGAAATACTTACCCCAATTTTCTTACCGAATGTCGTTCTTGTCAGGGTATGAATGACTCTGGATCAACCGCTTCAAATTTTGAAATGGTTCCCCGGCAACGGTGCGAAAATGTTACCGGTTGAAATGGCAGGCCTAGCCACCGATAAGCATATATGGGGAAAGTGACCACTATCACCTTAGTCACTTATCCCCAACTACTTCGGAAGTTGAAACCTCCTAGGGGAGAGACCTATTTTGATCATGTAAGGACACTAAACACCAAAATATTTTATTTCGAGGTTATCAGTGACAAGTGCCTAATGGAATCAAATCATAAGAGTGGGAAAGGGATGTAATACGTATGTTTGCAATTCCTTCAATAATAAGCAAGTTATATATTCAAAAACATAATGCTATCATACAACCTTATAAGCGTATATATAGCAGTATAATGTCAGTTGCTAATTTGAGTGTCACAACAATAACATGCATTCATCTCATTAATATGCCAAGTTTGAAAACAATGTTGTATTATAGCAGTATAATCACCTAGAGGTTTGCCTTATTCCCAAGTGTAAACAACAAGGTGCATGTGCAAATATCATATAACACATTAGTATAGCAGCATGTGTAATAAGATAGATAGTTATGACGACAGTAATCATATCACATTTAGTATTTATAGCAGCATTAATTATGTGAAATTAATGAACAACAGTACACACAATGGTATCAGCAGTAAGTATTTAACAATTGTTTGTTTATCATCACTCCTTGCTTACAACATTAGTAGTAGCATTAGAATTTACAGTAGTATAAGTACTTCCAACCAATTTTCGCAATAGACAACCAACAACAAAGACTGGACCAAGTATGTGTATCGGTGCTAACTTGTGTGTGTAATTAAGTGCGGCAACACAGTGATGTTGAGTCACAAAGCAGCAGTAGCATAGCAACATTATTGAAATTTCACAAACACCATTCGTCAAATATAAATTTAGCATTCAACAAATAATGTATTTATGCATTAAGCCAACAATTTTACTGACTTGGAACCATGTTGCAGTATGTGAAACCAATAATGCAAAGGTAAGTAAAACCCAGTCACTTGTGAAATTAGGTTAATAGGAGAGCAACCCTTTGTGTGTTTCCTTGCACGTCAAGGAGAGATTATGTGGACAAAAGGGGATGGCTACCACAGCATGGGAAACCCTAAGGTAAGGTTTTAGGACTGTCACGAAGGAGCCCAAGGGTAAAAAGAGCAAGACTAGGGCAGCCGGGGGTGTTGGGAGAATGTCTGTTAAGTTCTTAAAGGTAGGCTAGCGATTTTAGGGCAAAATTAGGATTGTTTTAGAGCCTTTTAGGGAAAATTTTGTTTTTTTGTGATTTTTGTATTTTTAGGGCTCCCTATAATTCTACCTTAGGGTTTTTAGGGAGTTAGAGGCCAAAATGAATTTGTAGGGAAAGTGGCCAAAAATTTTAGGGAGGCCCAAAAGTGCAAAAAAATAATTTTTTGATTTTTAGGGTTTCTAACATAAAATTGTAGACCTAAATTTGACCTAAAACTAATCCTAAACTAACCCTAGAACTAGGGTTTTTTAGAAGAGAAAATGTGGGAAAACCAAGGGAACTAACCCTAGCAAAAATCCCTACCCAACCTAGGGCTTCTAGGGAGGATGACTAACCTAGTGAGTAAGGGTTCCTAGGTCAAGCAACTAACCTAGAAAAACTGAGAAACCCTAGGGCACCCTCACAAGGAGACGTGCCTCAACTTGCTAAGGTGACAAGAAGGATGGTGCCAGTCTATCATATGGAAAAAGTGCAACATTGGGGCTACCACTTAGACTTGAACATGCATCATCAACCACCAATCAAACAAAGAGAAGAGAAGCCTGAATCTCACCAAAGAATTACCAGAAAACAACTTGCATTAACCTATAAAAACTTCCTCAAGAAGAGCGCATCCATCCAAAGAGCCCTTGCAAGGGTAAAACAAGTCCATGGTGTATTATCATGTAAGTTATGTTTATAAAATGAAAGTGAGGAGATCTATTTATATAATCTCACAGTCACTTTTGACAACATATCCAAGCCTACATGCCTTAAAATAAGTCAACTGAAAATGTCAACTGAAAATTAAAAGAAAATAATAATAAAATATAGCCAAAGGTAGGCTTAAGGTAGCCTACCTAGGGTATTAGTACCCACATGTGCCAAAACACGCTCAAATAAGCTAATCACTCTAAACGAAAGGCTGGAGTGAGCTGGAGGGAGGCCGTTATACGACATCTAACCCCTAGAATGTTGTAAAAACCCTCAACGCCCTCCTCAAAGCATGAAAATGGCCTAGCATGGAGGATGTATTCCTCTGAGGAGATAAGGGTAGGGAGAGAAGGAACCCACTGATTGAAGGGCCAGGAGGGTGTCCTAAGTGGCTATGAAGGGAGACGAAGGTCTCATGGCTGAAGCAAAGGCCGCCCGAGCAAATAAATAGGATATGGATCCATGTGACCTAGTGATAGACCCTTAGGGGCCCTGGACCCCAACCCTGAGGTTAAAAAACCCCAATAAATGGAAGTTAGCAATGCCATTAAGCCATAGTACCCCTAAAGGATGACCAAAGGGCCCAACCATAACCACCATTGCTCGATAACACACCCTCTGGTCGAAAAAAATGGCCCTCTCCCTGGGGTACACCTAAAGTTGATATGGGTACACGTGCATCGTAACACTGGCTCCAACTACAGGATGAGTGCTCTTCCCAAGACTGCTCGAGAACCTATGAATCTACTGGTACCTACATACCTATACACATATCAAATGTCCTAGAATATTAAAAGCATCTAAGGGCATACACTTCTGTCCAACCTTGTTTGCAAAATGAGGGAAATAAACTAAGAACAATAAAAACTAACTAAACAATGAAAATACATCAAATGCAATGCACAAAAATATGCCTAATGCAACTAACCCTACCTACCCTAAACCTGGAATTCAAAGTAGGCTTGGTGAAATCATACCACCAATGTAACCATTTGAGTAAGCAATCCATACCTGATGTCTTACCTTTGTCCTTTAGTGTAATCCATGACAATTCCGCATTGATGATATGTTGAGATTGTACCAGGATCTTCATTTGGATGAGTTCAGGAAAGTAGACCTTCTTGAGAACCTGGAATACTTGAAATTGGTGCCACAGAGGAGCATCGCTTTGACAAGCTTTGTTTATCCATGCTTCTAGAGGACTTAAGTATGGGACACCTCCATCATACAAGTCTTCTAGGAAAAAATTCTTCCTGAAATTCACCCATAAATCCTGAACTTGGGAGGGTATTCGTAGAGTCGGATCTCGAAAATATTCATATATAAGCCACAACCCGTCTCTGCATTTACTCAAACATTTATTTGGGAATAAAAGTAAATTGCTTATCCTTTTCACAATCATGTTAGTAACCCCAATAATTCTTGAAATTTGAAATTGCCAGCTATATAATTTATACCTTCATGCTTCAAACGAAAAGATAAACAATAAATATTATGGAGCTGAGGAATGAAAATCATACATGTCCACCTACCTTCCTTTGTCTTGTTGAGATGTATCATTAAGGGCTTATCGATTTATGGTAGAGTAGGCTAAACAACTTCTTCAATGCTTCTTGAGGAGCATGACTAGGAGTGATAACCTAGGCTCATCGTATGCGAAATATCTATAAAAGAATCCTCTATGCAACATGCTTCCCTACTGCAGGATGAGTATGATGGAGACATCATGGAAGAATCACCATAAATACGGGGTCCCAAATCTTTGAAATTTTCATCATAATGGACCATCTGCATATAACAACTATCGGCAAAGTCTGGCGATGTTTCATCTTCAATTATAGTGGAAAAAGGGTTGAGTAATTCTTCATCATTAGCCTCATAAGGAGAATGAAAAATAATATCTCGTTCCACAGGGTCTTCATAATTCATATCCTCATCATCCCTGCTTAAGGTGACTAAAATCTCTTCATCCCAAATAGTGTCAAATGCAATCTCAACCTGAGTAACTTCATCAAGTTGTTCTTCCTTACTGCAACATACGGAGACAACGCTAACTGGTCTCGAGGAATCATAGAAAGTTGGACCCATAAATGTCCAATAATGTTCGTCCTCAGTATTACCATCATTATGTTCCCAGATATCTAATAGGTCATAAGGAGTTTCTACATGTTGTAATAGAGAACTCATCCTATCTTTCTATTCTTCAAATCCTTCAACTTGGGCTTCTGGATCTTCGTATATAGGACCATATTCACCAACTAGGGGAACTTCATCTATCGTTCTTGAGATATCATCAATTAGGCCTTGGACAATGGTTGCTTCGACCTGATCGTTGTTTTGGGCTTCCTTACTGAACAAGTCCCTTGCATGCTTGACATGAGGTAGCCATTTGTCACAATGCTCTGAATCCCAATGCCTACAGAACGTTTCCACCAATTCTGCAAAGGATGGTATCGTTCCTTTATCTAGGCCCAAAAAACCAAGCAAGGACCTTTCCTCCCAGGTGAAGGACAAATGATCGCATGTAAACATCTGTTTTTTCTTTAATACCATATTCTGAAGCCAAGTTCATAAACCATTCCACATGATGCGTGGAATTATCATGGTCACCCTTGAAGGCATGCCAGAATACCTCTGGTAACTCATCGGTATATCCTGGGAAGCCTAATAAATCAAGAGGAGCAAAACCTATTTCCATTTCAGTACTAATCACGGATTATCAGGATCTTTGAATTCAAATGGAATATCATCTTTGATTCTGTTGCTTGAATCATCTTGTATGTGGTTGCTTCCTAGTGTTTTTCCCATATACTGTCAATCGTGGCATTTCTTTCTTTCTCTTTGATACCATAATCCCAATCCATGTTGAACACATCGATGAACAACCTGAGTGAAGAAAAACTTTTAGGAGGAAAACCCTCATACCAATTTTTGATAGACAAGTTATCTTCTAAGTGAAGAGATAGCATAAAGAGCCTCATTCTGATGTATTTGTGCACGGCGTTGCTTGCTTGGAGGAATTGCATGAATGCTTGCACATGGGTTGTTGCATGGTACTTATACTATTGGAATAATGGGAAAATTCCATTCCCGCCATCTTGAATGGCATACTTGTGTGGAAATCCCGGAATGCGTGAAAAATCCAATGTATCCATCCACAGTTCGTAATTAGACGCCATCTCCTCAAGCTTCCTTGTCTTTGAAGAGAACTTCTTTATTTTTCTTTGATTGGATTTGCCAATCGAGACCTGCCAAAATAGTTAAACAAATATCACCAAAGTACTAAACAAAACCAAGGTGTACCTTATTGATGGGGCGGGATGAGTTCATTGTGGAGTCGCCAGGTAAGCCTGTAGGTTAGTCCTTTAAAAGACAATAAATGCAATCGTATACAATCAAGGACTTTAAGACTTACCGAAATGTTGTTTATTCCTGGGTAAACTAGCATAACCCCAAAATGGGGGAAATGAAATGCCGAGAAGAATTGTTATATGTTGTGAAATGAGAGAAAGTGTGAGAAGGTGAAGAAAATGATAGTTAAACCAGCTAAGAAAATGTCGAATTGTACTTTTGAATAGTTGTCGCTACAATTTGGAAACTACTGGGTTAAGTTCAAGTTACTTTCTAATCTATGGGTTTTATAATAAAAAACATGAAAGAAGAAATCCATAACATTTAGCAATCCCTCGGCTAGGTGTATGTGATGTTGAAAGAAGAAATCCATAACATTTGCTAGTCCCTGGGCTAGGCGTCTGATTTTGAAGTTTAGAATGTGTTGGTTTTATGGTAACCAGCTCAAAGACTCATGAAAATTGTACCGATGGAGTCTATTTTCCTAATGAGTAGGCTATTCCATAATTTTGCAGAGCTTAGCACACCATGAATACTCTTTCTCTGAGGCGATTTGCAGTTTTCTCATCAATTTTATGTAATTACATAAATTCATGTAGGCTATTCAATCACTTTGCAGAGCTTAGCACACCATAAATACACTTTCTCTAAGGCGATTACAATTTTCTCATCAATTTTGTGTATTTACATCAATTCAGGTATAAATTGAGCCCATAGATCTGTAGACAAACACACAACTCACAAAATAGATCTCACAATTTACTCAACACTTGAAGAATGCAACAGTGCAAAAATGGCTTGCAACTATGAATGCTTTCATTAATCAAAAGTAATTAGATAATAATTACAATGAAGTACAATGGCTAAATAGGCACAAGCAATTCGAATCCACATGAGGAAATTCGAATTGATTACACTCTACTTGACTGTAGGTAACTAAGACCTTGTCTAAATCATTATCGGAGGACTCAATGGTTAACTGACCTTGTCTAAACCATAACCAGAGTTCATCGGAGTTCTAAAACACAACTCAAGTGTTACATTCAGTGTTGACTAAGGCTAACTAACTATGGTAGGTGAGAAATGTGCCCCTCCTGCATGCAGCCATGCAAACCTAGTGCTAACTGAATGTAGAGGACTAGAACTGAATGTAGCTGACTCCTAACTTAGCTTGACTAGTCACTAACTCAACTCAACTAACCTTGGTTGGGTTCGGCACTCGCAGTGGCTCCTAAATTGTAGGGATTGGTCTAGGAGGCTCCTAAACTGATGCATGCAAGTGCAATCAGTGGCAGTAGGCCTCAATTAGTGTTCCCCACACTTTAGTAACTGAAACATGTGCCCCAATTAGGCCAAGTGGACCCAATGGTGCTAGTGACTAAAAATAGACTCGATGGACTCTTGATTTAGACATGACTCCTGAATTAGACATATGACCAAATTGGACAAGGGAGGATTAATAATCCTAATATCAGGTAGGCTATTCCATCATTTTGTAGAGCTTAGCACACCATGAATACGTGTTCTCTGAGGCGATTTGCAGTTTTCTCATCAATTTTGTGTAGTTACATCAATTCATGTAGTCTCTTCCATCATTTTGCAGAGTGTAGCACACCATGAATATGCTTTCTCAGAGGTGATTTGCAATTTTCTCATCAATTTTGCGTAGTTACATCAATTCACGTAGGCTATTTAATCATTTTGCAGAGCGTAGCACACCATGAATACGCTTTCTCAGAGGCAATTTGCGATTTTCTCATCAATTTTATGTAGTTACATCAATTCACGTAGGCTATTCAATCATTTTGCAGAGCTTAGCACACCATGAATACACTTTCTTTAAGGCGATTTGCAGTTTACTCATCAATTTTGTGTAGTTACATCAATTCACGTAGACTATTCCATCATTTTACAGAGCTTAGCACACCATGAATACGCTTTCTCTGAGGCGATTTGCAATTTTCTCATCAATTTTGTGTAATTACATCAATTCACGTAGGCTATTCCATCATTTTGCAAAGCTTAGCATACCATGAATTTGCTTTCTCTAAGGTGATTTACAGTTTTCTCATCAATTTTGTGTAGTTACATCAATTCACATAGTTTATTCCATCATTTTGCAGAGCTTAGCACACCATGAATACGCTTTCTCTGAGGCGATTTGCAATTTTCTCATCAATTTTGTGTAATTACATCAATTCATGTAGGCTATTCCATCATTTTGCAGAGCTTAGCACACCATGAATATGCTTTCTCTATTTGATTTGCAGTTTTCTCATCAATTTTGTGTAGTTACATAAATTCACATAGGTTATTCCATCATTTTGCAGAGCTTAGCACACCATGAATACGCTTTCTCTAAGACGATTTGCAGTTTTCTCATCAATTTTGTGTAGTTAAATCAATTCGCGTTGGCTATTCCATCATTTTGCAGAGCTTAGCACACCATGAATACGCTTTCTCTGAGACGATTTGTAGTGTTCTATCAATTTTGTGTAGTTATTTCACTTTCTTTTTTTTTCCTTGGAAAAAAAGCATAATTTCATTTCATCTTTAAAGAACAAAATTACACTTTGTAGATACACAGCTTGTGTATTCAGAGTAAAACCATATAGGTCCAAAAAACAAAAAAGGACGAGTGTTCAGTCCCTGCCAAGTCATATGTCCACAATATATCTGTAGAGTTACAACAAATTTCAGCTATATATCTGAGGTAAATCCTCACAGTTTTCAGCAAAATTCTTTAAAAAAAAAATAATCCAGATATATAAGTCCAGTAGTGCCAAATACCAAATGAAAGTCCATTGCCAACAAAGCAAAAACCACCACTTATGTGGTAAAATGAGACCAAAATAAATAGTATCAAAGCATCAAAGTATCAAAGCTGAGCAACCCCTTCAATGAAGGGTCTGTGGTAAAATTCATGTGTTGCGGCATCAACCTATTCCTTGATCTTCCATTGACCCAGCTTCAATAGTAGACCCTCCTTCGAGGCCTTGTCCGCTTCCCTGTTAATCTCCCTGTAGACATGTCTGCAAGAAAATGTATAATAAGATTCTAAAACATTTGTAATAGAAGATAATATGTTGGTAAGTCTCATATTCTGCACACTTGGGTCCCCTTGATCCAATTAATCACATTCATCGAGTCACAAAATACATGGAGAGTTCTGCACCCTTTCTCTGCTGCAAATATGACAAGAAGTTTCAAGCTGAGCATCTCAGCAAATTTGTTACTGCCTTCTCCAAGCCCCGTCGATAATTCGAAGAAATTCCCCTCCCTAAGGTATAGAATAGTACCACCCCCGTAAACATTGTCTTGAGCAGCGCCATAAAAAAACCCCCAAGGTAACGATTTATCAATTTCCACATCTAAAATTTCCCTCTGAATTTTCACTCTAACATGTTGAGGGAAAGCAGTAAGTATACCTCCAACAATATTAGTAGTGATCTCTAGAGTGCAACCTTTATAAGCGAAAATCCAATTATTCTGAGCAATCCACACTCCCCAAATAACCATCAAAGGAAGAGCTACCATATATTCCATAGAATTTACTCTTCTCCAATTTTCCCAAGCTCCCAAGACGGATAACCCCTCCCACCTACAAAGAATGCCAAAAATCTTAGAGCATACCTTCCATACTTCTTTGATATATGGGCACTGCAAAAAGAGGTGAAAAACCGACTCATCAACATTTTTACACAGGATACACCAACCCGGTCCTTGAAAACTTCTTTTTTGCAGATTTTCCCAACAAGGAACCTTGTTCTCTAAAACACACCACACAAAGAGCCTGGTTTTGGGTGGACAATTGATCTTCCAAAGGGTCTTCCACCACCAAACCTCATCCCTATTCACACCTTCAGCACTGAGTTTAATATATCTCGCCTTAGGAGTGTATTTCCCGCTCCGATCCACGTCCCAAATGAGGACATCATCCATGTTATGAAGCTTGATCTGATCATGGTACAGAGCCCCAATATACAGTTCCATATCCCTCGTTTCTAGTTCAGGGAGCCCCAGATCCCCTGCACGAATCCAGGATTGTTCCCATCTATTTTCCTGCAAAGGTGCTGCAAGTTGGCTAAGGAAAAAGCTTCCTCTCTGTCTCAGTTCCATCACCGTATCAACCTGAAGTTTGTGTTGTTGAATACACCCCACCCATGGGTCTTCCCCAACTCTGAGATGTCTTCCATTCCTGACTTGCCAGGCAATATTTGCCTCAATAACATCCAAAGATTTAACTACTGCTTTCCAAAAAATCGAGCCCCCTGCATGAGTTTTCACAGGGTTCCGAAGCCATTCTTCCACCAATCCATGCCCAATATATTTCTATATCATAACCTGAGTCCATAAACTCTCGGTCTTCAAGAATCTCCAACCCCCTTCAGCCGCCAGGGATTTTGAAAAAATAAAAATGTTTTTAAGACCCCAGCCACCCAGACCTTTCGGGATTGCTATCCTTTCCCACCGGACCCAAGGAGTAACCTGGGATTCTTGCTTACCACTCTAGAGGAAACAAAAACAAGTTATGCGCGCCTCTTCCAAAATGCCTCTAGGGATCCAGGTCAAGGACATCCAATAGACTGGAATGGCCTCCAGTACAGCCTTAACCAACACCAACCTGCCAGCTTGAGATAACCATTTATGACTCCACAACTTCAACCGCTTCTCCATCTTGTCCAGCAACCAGACCCAATCTTGTTTGCGATAGTCGTTAGGTTTCAGGTTAAACCCAATATATTTCAACCCTCACTCTAGAATTTCAACACTGAAAGGAAATAAATTCAAGTATTCCTGTCTTTCCAAAACACTTAACATATGTGTGGACAAAGTAGATTTTCCAACATTAATTTCCATACCAGTAGCTTTTGAAAACAGTTTTAGAATCTCAGAAAGGGTATTTAGTTCTCTAGATGAACCAGAGCATAAGATTAGCACATCATCCACAAACAGTAGATGAGTCGGCTGCAAACTTGGTGAAATCTGAATACCTCTAAAGGTTCCCAATCTTTTAGCTTCTTTGATGGATCTACTAAGACCCTCTGCCACCAATAGGAAAAGAAGGGGAGATAGAGGGAAACCTTGTCTCAGTCCTCTCTCTGCGTGAAAGAAAGGATATGCAACATCATTTATCAGAACTGAGAAAAACACAGTAGTGATGCAGCTCATAACCCATCTAATGAAAGCAATATCAAACCCTAGATGAGTTAACAATAAATGAATATACATCCAGCTAACCTTGTCATAGACTTTGGCAAGGTCTATTTTCAGAATAGCACCCTTAAGATTTTTAGTTTTCATACTATGCAGTCCTTCTTGGGTAACCCCAATGGCCTCATGAATCTGTCTCCCCTCCAGAAATCCAAATTGTTCTTCAATAATATGATCGGACAAAATCCCCTTCAATCTCTGAGCAATCACCTTTGTGACCACCTTGTAGATACAATTGCAGAGAGAGATGGGTCTGAAATCATTCAGAGAGACAGGATTGTCCACCTTTGGAATTAGCGCAATGAAAGTAGAATTAAAGCTAGCCAGAATCCTCCCAGTGATTCTTGAATCCTCCACTACCTTAAGTAGATCACCTCCCAGAATTTTGAAGAGTTCCAGAAAGAATTCAATCGTCCAACCGTCTGGTCTACGGCTTTTGTCCTTCTGAAAGCTCTGAAGTACTACCTTGAGTTCACCTTCTGTGACTCCCGCCAGCAGAGCCAATTTATCCTCCTCATCAACAAATCTAGGGAACACCTGAGCAATACGAATAACTTCAACGAGAGATGCCTGAACAGGTGCTTTGTAAATATTCTTGAAGTGTTCGACCCCAGTGGCGACCATGCCTTCGAATGTGTCATGTGCAGAACCATGTTCATCTAAAAGGCTCCACACAGTATTGGATTCCTTCCTCCCTCTGGCATAAGCATGAAAGAATTTAGTGTTTTCATCCCCGCATTCTAACCAAATTGCTATGCTCTTCAATCTCTATGTTTCTTCCTTTTCTAGCAACAAGGTGATCCTTCTCCCTTCCAACCGAATCAACAAATCCTTATCCATCTGATTCATCATCCCTCCTCCATCCAAGTTATAGATCCCCGAGAGATCATTTTCAATCTGATGTAGTTCCATATCCTCCCTCTTTCGTTTGTCCACCGCACAGGATTTTATAGCTTCCTTCAGATTTTGAATATTCGCTGCAAACTGAAAAGCTACAGAGCTCCTACTCCCAAGGTCAGAAGGAACCCATCCATTGGAGATCAAGGCCTGAAAACTATCATCTTTAATCCAAGTCTTGTTGAATTTCAAAGGAGTTGGAGGTTTAATAGGACCATTCTTGAATTCCAAAAAGATTGGGTAGTGGTCCGAAAGTCCACCTTTCCCCACCCATTGCCTGATAAAGTGATGTCTGTCCACAATTGTTTATGTAACCAGAAAACAATCCAGTCTCTTAGACACTCTCCCATCCCCACATCAATTATTTTTCCAAGTGGGAGTGAGCTTACAGGGCTCAATATCCAACCAGTTCCTCTCAACCAAATTCCTAGTAAAGAATTCAGTCAACAAATCCACACACGCGTGAGGCCCCCATACCTCAACCTGCCCCAAGGAGAAGTTCAAATCTCCTCCAATAATCAACAGTTTTCCCCTCAGAAGTGTGTTGTTAAATAGTTTATCCCACAACGGGATCCTAGTTAGGTAAGGGCCATAAATGTTAACAACATTATAGATATCCACCTGATCCAAGGATTTAAAATTCATACCCAGAACCGATTCCATACCCCAAACATTCAGTACCTTAATATTTCTGGCATTCCAACCGATTTCCAAGCCTCCCGAATGACCTCTAGCATCTAGAGTCTCAAAAAACCAGCCACCAAACCAACTTTCCAACCTAGATTTAATCTCCTCTCCTGCTCCCATAGTTTTTTGAAGCAGCAAAATATCAGAGCAGTCTAAATCAACGACCCTCCTGAGTGTTGATCTTTTCTGGGGACCAGCAAGAGCCCAACAATTAAAGGACATAATCTTCATCTCCTACCCTTCTTTTGGGCATGCACCGCTCTAAGTGCCCTTTCAATTGAAATATGTTTTCCTTCCAGTAAATCCTTTCTAGCTCGGGTCTGCGCCTTGGCAAAACGGGAAATACGACCCCTCCCTCTATCAGTCCCAATAGTGGCTTTCCCCAGCCCCCCAAAAGGCCCTTTGGTACAAGAACGAAGGAAATAGCCTGAATTTGTTGATTCAGGAGGGGAACGAGGAGAAGATAGTTCATACGAAATCGGTTTCAGCACCGACACAGAAGGGGGTTCCTCAATACATGTAGCAGAGATGGGTGACGGGAGCTCTAAAGGTTGTGAAGACAGGGTCAAATTTTTAATCCCATCCACCCAGTCAAAACCCGAAACATTCAATTGATTTGTACATAAATTAATGGACGAAGAGATGGTAAAAGAGGAGGTACTAGGAAGTGGAGCCCCAATCAAGAAAGGTTCTCCCACTTGACGGACAACCTCCGCCATCGAAAGCCCCATAGGAGGGTCGTCCTCCACCTCACTAGCCTCCACATACTAAGGCGCCAGTCCCACAGGTGAAGACGGTGGAGACGATGGGTCAGTACACCCCCCCTAACCCCCAGACAATGAGCTCTCATTGTTCTTCCATCACCCATTCAAAGTACGAACGGACAAAGAGCATTCCATCACGGGGTGACCATACGCATGACATCGTCTGCATCTAAATGGGACATTTTCATAGTCCAAAACCTAGTGATACGAATACTATCTCCAATCCATTCGCACAGCACTAGGAAGGCCATTCCTAATGTTGATATTAACAAGAATTCGGGCCACACTTTTCAATTTCATAACCTTGTAGGATGTATCAACTTCTAGAAAAGTACCTAGCAGGTTTCCAATGTGAGCGAAATGCTCCTCATACCAGAAAGGGAGCAAAAGCCTCGGGAGTTTGACCCAAATCGACACAAGGTCCACTCTTTCTCTGCTTGCATCGAACAGAGGGTGCCAACGCTTTAAAAGAACCGGCGCATGTTCGAAGGACCAATTTAGNTGTTCCTCGTTTTGAAAGTTGAAAGATAACATCCTCGCGCGAGTCCTTCCACTTCAGGAACCCCCCCCCCCCATCTCTACCATCCAACATTCCTCTGCCCATTTCACTACGGTCTGAACAAAAATCATTTTACCCATTAATCGACCAACCAGTGTAAGCTTAGTCGTCTATTCCATCATCTCCCAACGAATGTCTTCCCAACAGTATAGTTGACGACCGGATTCAACTTGATCCAGTTTTTCTTTCGCTTTCGAACCACCTTGTTGGTTGTTCTATCAGCCTCCTCACCGCTGGTGCCTGAAGAATTAAAACCTATCTTCAACAAGCTTGAGCAGCCATGTTGTTCCTGTGCATCGATAACACTACCCACAAACCCTAGATGTTCGTCCTACTCAACTGAACCCACGATCCTCCTCACCGCCGGTGCCTGAAGAATTAAAACCTATCTTCAGCAAGCTTGAGCAGCCATGTTGTTCCTATGCACCGATAACATTTCCCACGAACCCTAGATGTTCCTCCTACTCAACTGAACCCACGATTGGTGAGTGAGAATCGACTCTGTCCCTCCAGTACCCATTATCATACGTCTCCAAAACAACCATGTCAACAGCTTGAAACGAGTCCAACCTCCCTCCCGAAACCAAAGTAGACCGTTCCTGTTGTCCTGCTAATAACCCTCCACCCGAGAAAAAAGAGTCTTGAGGCAACTGAAACAGTCGTGGAGATGACAGCATCAGTTCTGATGGGGAAAACCCATCCCCATCTACCGGGAAAGGTTTTGCAGTAGAGAATCCCTCCGTCCATGCCTGTTGAATGGAAGCCACACCATCTGACACATAGCCACTTGTCGAATGCGAAAATATTCCCTCCTCCAGATGATCAAAGGAGTAATCCACATGTTCTTCCTCAGCCATAGTGAGAGTAGGTAGAGCAGTAAAAACACCTAGGTAAAGAAAATAGTTCAAAAATTACCTTCAGTTGTAAAAAAAAAGGAAAAAAACTTAACTCCAAAGAAAAGAAACCCATCGCAATCAACACACTGCACCCTCCATACGTCGTACAACACCAACCCCCATGCAGGCTCTAATGCCAACAGCCAGAGCGGCACAGGCAGCTGGCCATGCCTACAAATAGTCCTAAACCCTAGACATCCCTGCAAACCCTAGTGCTCGGATCATAACTTTTCTATATACATTTATTTCACTTTCACGTAGGCTATTCCATCATTTTGCAGAGCTTAGCACACCATGAATACGCTTTCTCTTAGACGATTTGTAGTTTTCTCGTCAATGTTTACACTTTCACTTGCTAGAGATCATTACTACAACAAGACGTCCTATGGGGGATTACAAGCATGCATGTTTGACAAGAGTAAGAAGGGGAGCCTGAGTCCTCCACTTATTAGAGCTGGGATAACAAGATCATCAACCAGATTTCAATCCATGACAAGTTCGTTGTTCGTGAAGATATCATTCTCTGTATTTACATCCAGCAGGCCTTCCTATTGACGGTAGCCACGGAAAGACGACGATCTATCAGATCCTTTCAACCTTGCATCAATGTTTTACCACCCACCATGCAGAATCTTCTCATTACTATTTCCAACACACATTAATGTTTTGGTTACAGAGAACCAAAAGTGGGCAGATAATTGGTTATGGATCTCTGAAGGGAGGACATGCCTTTTGATATGCATTTGTAAACATACTGTGGATTGGGACAATATCGACATTGTTTATAACAAGGAGTGACCGAAGATAAAAGCATAATGTGTTTTGCAAATGAGGCATTTGTAAACATATTGTGGATTGGGACAATATTGACATTGTTTATAACGAGGAGTGACCGAAGATAAAAGTATAATGGATTTTGCAAATGAAGAAAGGAAAATAAAAATGGGCGCAACTGCAAGGCCTAAACAAAAAAGCAACAGCTACGTATCCGTAATCACATGGAGATAAATGAGGACAACGAAGGGCGAGCCCATGGTAGTTTGTCCCTCTACCCATAACATAATTTTTTGTTATATGATATTTTGACCATTTTTTAGTCCATTAATAATTTATCAATATTTTGAGTTCTCACAAGGTGTCATATTGAAATTTTATATCGAAACTCCCAAATAACATTTATATAACACACTTAACTCTTGGGAAAGTGTATGACCAACCTCGACATATGTAAATATCAGATCACGGGATGCGATGTTAGATAGTTCAATGTGCATAAAGCTTTTGACAAAAAAACCTGAACTTCTCTTAGTCACATCACCTACGCGTCAGGTCATCAGGGTTACCATAGTTTGCGTTGCCATAGCTTGCATTGCCATATTGAATGCTAGAACTATCTCCATGTGGGAGCCGAGAATGTTCTTCATTGTTTCCATAGGAGCCGAGAACGGTCTTCAATATTGTTTCCAGGATTGTCTCATTGCCCCTGATACTACCCATCACAAATTAGAGCAACTACATAACCAATAATCAGCTCTCAAAACTCTGTAGTGATACTATACTGGTAGATACAGGTCTATGTTAACCGTACCATATTGAAATCCATAATGCATGGCAGTCCCTCGGCTAGGCGTCTGTTCAATAAGAAATCCATAACATTTGGCAGTCCCTGGGCTAGGCGTTTGTGGTTCAATATCAGTTTGATTTCAAAGTTTAGGCGTCTGTGATTCAATATCAATTCGATTTCGAAGTTTAGAATGTGTTGGTTTTACGTTGACCAGCTCAAAGACTCATGAAAATTGTACTGATGGGTAGGCTATTCCATCATTTTGCAAAGCTTAGCACACCATGAATAAGCTTTTTCTGAGGTGATTTGCAGTTTTCTCTTCAATTTTGTGTAGTTACATCAATTCACATAGGCTTCCATCATTTTGCATAGTTTAGCACACCATGAATACGCTTTCTCTAAGGTGATTTGTAGTTTTCTCATCAATTTTGTGTAGTTACATCAATTCAGTTAGGATATTCCATCATTTTGCAGAGCTTAGCACACGCTTAGTACACCATGGATACGCTTTGTGTGAGGCGATTTGCAGTTTTCTCATCAATTTTGTGTAGTTATGTCAATTCACATAGGCTATTCCATAATTTTGCAAAGCTTAGCACACCATGACTACGTTTTCTCTAAAACAATTTGCAGTTTCCTCATCAATTTTGTGTAGTTAATCAATTCACATAGGCCATTCCATCATTTTGCAGAGCTTAGCACACCATGAATACGCTTTCTCTGAGGCGATTTGCAATTTGTAGTTTTCTCATTCCATCATTTTGCAGAGCTTAGCACACCATGAATACGCTTTCTCTAAGGTGATTTGCAGTTTTCTCATCAATGTTTGCACTTTCACCATCAATGTTTGCACTTTTGCATGTTAGAGATCATTACAGGCATGCATGCAGGTAGACGTTCTATGGGGGATTACAGGCATGCAGGTCTGACAAGAGTGAGAAGGGGAGCCTGAGTCCTCCACTTATCAGAGTTGGGAAAATAGCCCAGGATCATCAACCAGATTTCATGACAAGTTCTTTGTTCAATCCATGACAAGTTCTTTGTTCATGGCAAGTTCTTTATTCATGAAGAAATCGTGCTCTGTATTTACATCCAGTAGGCCTTCCTATTGACAGCAGCCATGTACTTACATCCAACAGGCCTTCCTATTGACGATGACGATAGCCACGAGAAGATGATGATCTATCTGATCCTATTAGATCCTTTCAACCTTGGTTCAATCTCTATGTATCCCGAAACAGATCGACAAATCAAATGAAATAGAGGAAAGGCAGAACCGCGCATAAAATAAGCTACATTAGGCTTCATTCACCCGCTTACTTCCTCCATCGGCCTTATTTCTTCGACTATTATTCATTCACCTGCTACCGGAACTACAGTATCTCAACACCAGGGCGAACTTGCATACCCCCTCTTTAAGTGCTTCTATTCCACGAAATTTCTTTCTCACCATAACGGGCCAAGCTTTCATAGGTTTTTCCTATGGGCGAGGAGCGTTAAGCATCTCTCTCATCAATGTTTTACCACACGCATCAATGTTTTAACTATCAATATTTTACCAACCACCATGCAGAATTTCTCATTAATGTTGGGGACATTAATGTTTGGTTACACATGGAAATTTTTTATTGGTTCTCGGCAAACCAACAAAACTGGGAGACAAACAACCCCCTAAAAAACGCCTTCGGCATAATAACCTTGACAAGTTATAGGTCCCGACGACGGCGTTAACCTTATAAGCGTATATATAGCAGTATAATGTCAGTTGTTAATTTGAGTGTCACCACAATAACATGCATTCACCTCATTAATATGCCAAGTTTTAAAACAATGTTGTATCACACCAGTATAATCACCTAAAGGTCTACCTTATTCCCAAGTGTAAACAACAAGGTGCATGTGCAAATATCATATAACACATTAGTATAGCAGCATGTCTAATAAGATAGATAGTTATGACGACAATAATCATATCACATTCAGTATTTATAGCAGCATTAATTATGTGAAATTAATGAACAACAAGACACACAATGGTATTAGCAGTAAGTATTTAGAAATTGTATGTTTATCATCAATCCTTACTTACAACATAAGTAGTAGCATTAGAATTTACAGTAGTATAAGTACTTGCAACCAATTTTCGCAATAGCCAACCAACAACAAACACTGGAGCAAGTATGTGTATCTGTGCTAACTTGTGTGTGTAATTAAGTGTAGCAAGATGGTGATGTTTAGTCACATGGTAGCAGTAGCATAGGAGCATTATTGAAATTTCACAAACACCGTTAGTCAAATATAAATTTATCATTCAACAAATAATGTATTTATACATTAACCCAACAATTTTACCAACTTGGAACAATGTTGCAGTATGTGAAACCGATAATGCAAAGGTAAGTAAAACCCAGTCACTTTGTGAAATTAGGTTAATAGGAGACCAACCCTTTGTGTGTTTCCTTTCACGTCAAGGAGAGATTATGTTAACAAAAGGGGATGGATGCCACAGCATGGGAAACCCTAAGGTAAGGTTTTTAGGACTCTCACGAAGGAGCCCGAGGGTAAAGAGAGGGAGACTAGGGCAGTCAGGGGTGTTAGGAGAATGTCTGTTAAGTTCCTAAAGGTAGGCTAGGGATTTTAGGGCAGAATTAGGACTCTTTTAGGGAAAATTTTGAGACTTTTGCAATTTTTGTATTTTTAGGGTTCCCTATAATTCTGCCTTAGGCTTTTTAGGGCTTTAGAGGCTAGTGCGAATTAGGGAAGCCCAAAAGTGAAAATAAAAATTTGATTTTTAGGGTTTCTAACATAAATTTGATGTAAAACTAACCCTAGAACTAGGTTTTTTTAGAAGAGAAAATGTGTTAAAACCAAGGGAACTAACCCTAGCAAAAAGCCCTACCCAACCTAGGGCTTCTAGGGAGGATGGCTAATCTAGTGAGGAAGGGTTCCTAGGTCAAGCAACTAGCCTAGAAAAACTAAGGAGAAACCCTAGGGAACCCTCACAAGGAGATGTGCCTTAGCTTGCTAAGGTGACAAGAAGGATGGTGACAGTCTATCCTATGGAAAAACTGCAGCACAAAGGCTACTACTTAGACTTGAACATGCATCATCAACCACCAATCAAACAAAGAGAAGAGAAGCCTGACCCCCTTATGTTCGTGATCAACCAACAAATCAAAACATCACTAAGCAAAGAATCTCACCAAAGAATTACCAGAAAATAGCTTGCATTAACCCAGAAAAACTTCCTCAAGAGGAGCGCATCGATCCAAAGAGTGCTAGCAAGGGTAAAACAAGTGCATAGTGTATTATACCATAAGTTTTGTTTCTAAAATGAAAGTGAGGAGATCTATTTATATGATCTCACACTCACTTTTTACAACATATCCAGGCCTACATGCCTTAAAATAAGTCAACTTAAAATCTCAACTAAAAATTAAAAGAAAATAATAATAAAATATAGCCTAAGGTAGGCTACATGTGGTATTAGTACCCCAGGTCCCAAAACACACTCAAATAAGCGATCACTGTGAACGAAAGGTTGGAGTGAGCTAGAGGGAGGGAGTTATACCCCATCTAAACCCTAGAATGTTGTAAAAACCCTCAATGCCCTCCTCAAAGCATGAAAATGACCTGTCATGGAGGTTGTCTTCCTCTGAGGATATAAGGCCAGGGAGAACACGAACCCACTGATTAAAGGGCCAGGAGGGTGTCCTAAGTGGTTGTGAAGTGAGATGAATGTCTCACAGCTGAAGCAATGGCCACTAGAGCACATAAACATGATATGGAGCCATGTGACCCAGTGGTCAACCCTTAGGGGCCCAGACACCAACCTCGAGGTTAAAAAACCCCAATAAATGGCAGTGAGTGGTTCCATTAAGCCATAGTACCCCTAAAGGATGACCAAAGGGACCATCCATGACCACCATTGCTTGAAAACACCCCTCCTGGTCAAAAAAATTGACCCTCTCTCCTTGGGGTACACCTGAAGGTGCGTTGGGTACAGGTGCAACGTAACAAGTTTATTCGGATCCAACACGCAACTCCTTGATATGGCTCTATACGATGGAGGATGGTGTTCCCACAGGTTCAATCTCGTTTAAAAAGTTTGGAAAGAGGATTAAGAGGGGTATTTTCACACAGTCCACGCATATAGAGCTATAACACTATAACAACAAACATGAGCAAATCGAAGTTGTTAACTGATACGTAGCAAACAAGACAGTGTGCCACTTGCAGCTCATGATACTCTTGAGTGAGACACAAGAAGCTCCTACAATACAATGGTTTTTTCCAACGGCTCTTCCAATGAATTTATCTCTGACTATCAGGAAGAAAATTTGATACAATTGTTATGTCAACAGCAATGAATTTCCTTTGGAGACGGCATTCAATACATTATGGAGGTCGTGGGAGGGTCTTCACACAACGGCACGACCAAATGGAGGCATGCTTTGTTGAGCTGAGGGTTAAAAGTGAGCTAAGGGTTAACCATATCATATCGGCAAGTAGAGATTTCACTTTCCAAGAATGAGGTTTAAAGAGTTGAACCAGCAAGGCAAAGTTAAATAAGCCAGAAAATTAAATGCATGCGCCTCTCAATTGAACCAACAAATTTATGAATGGAGGAGTTTTAAATGCTCATGGAGTCATAAAAAAAACATCATATACCAATGAAATCATAGTGCCGAAAATATTAAGAGATTAAATATCGATTCAGAGAGTGGACAACTCGTGCTCAAAAGATAATGGATGAGGTCAATTCATGCTCATGAGGTTTTGAACTCTCGATAGACAAAACTCAAACTATATTAGAATGTGCACAGCTTCAACGCATAGTGCATACTTAACTCAGAGAGAAGAAGGAGAGCCACTCCATATGCCTAAGAACACTAGTCAGCTCTGATACCAATGTTAAAGTTCCCATGCATAGTAGGCAACAAAACAAAAATTGACTAACAAAATCCAAATTTACACAGTAATATAGATAAGCGTTGACACCATTTCAATTAAGATGATACATATTAATACATCCAATTTGACCCTTGGACTTCATATTCCAAGGAATCTCTTGGACTTCTAAAGGTGATCATTGACCTTCACCTCCCTTGAAGGATTAGTTTTTGAACATGGACTTCTAAAGGTGATCATTGACCTTCACCTCCCTTGAAGGATTAGTTTTTGAACAATAAGAAAGACACTGAAGACATCTGAGTTTATGTTGATTATTGAATTATGAATCATGCATGTGTTCATGACACCTTTGAGCAATGAAGTTCTAAATCAAGTCACCTTGAATGAGGCATATTATTTTACAAGTGGATTCTTAGGATATCACTAGGTACGAATTATGAAAGAAGTTAAGAAGAATACAACCTTTACTATAGAGTGGGGATCATTTTCTTATAATGCCATGCCCTTTGAACTGAAGAATGCACGTGTAGCCTTTACGCAGATTGTAAAAACAAATTTCGAAGATTTGATGTATCTGGAAGACTGGATGGTCTATAGCTTACTCAAAGACCATGTGGTACTACTCTAGATGATGTTGGATTGTTGTCGCCAGATGCAAATTTCCTTAGATTTGCATAAATGCATTTTTTGGTACCTTTCGACAACTTATTGGTTCACATTGTATATAGTGATGGAGTTTTGGTAGACCCTATAAAGATCATTGTCATTGTGACTTTTTAGTCCCTCACTTCCATTAAGATACTATGATCCATTTTGGGTCATACAAGGTAATACAAATGATTCATCCACAACTATTCTTCCATCACAACTCCTTTGGAACAACTCCTGAAGAAAGGAGAAGTATTTAATTGGACTAAAAAGTGTGAAAGGGACTTTAAAATCCTAAAGGAGAAGATGGATAATGCCCCAATCCTTGTATTCCTTGACTGAGAAAAATAATTGCATGTACATGTGTACGCATTAGGTATTTCCCGGGTAGTTGTGTTGGCGCAACTAGGCAAATTCAAGATCAACCACTCTACCTACTTTACTAGCAGGAATCTCTCACAAACCGAGCACAACTACATAATGATAGAAAGGGAAGGATTGATGATGATTTATGCTCTACAAAAGTTCCCTATATTCCTAGACTAATAATTTCCTTTAAACTTTAAAAGCAATGAAGAATAACATAGTATATTGTAGTAAGAGAAAAGAGGTTCATTGGGGACATCAAAGCCTATGCCCAGGAAATTTTGCAAAATATATATCCCCCCCTCGCTACTTAGACTATGTGATTTGATATCTAAAGAAGTAAAGAAAATTTGTGAGAAAATTTGTTAATTCCTTAGCATGAGTGGGCAGCCATATGGATTGTTGTTTATGATGAAATTAAGCAAAAAAGACAAAAAAAAAATGAGACCATCATGCAGGTTTTCTCAAATAGTCGCACAATCACACAATTTACAGGTTGCAAAGGCCATGTCGATGAACTACACAGACTAATGAATATAAATTTGCACTATCATGTGGAAGTAAAAGAAAAATTCATGTGGATCAACGCGAGACAAACATTGGGAACCACATAGGATGAAAATGATTGGAAATGGGCCTTGAGCTTGCAAATTCCATTGGTTGGGGGTATGAATAGCAAGAGTATGATCCCAGAAAAGGCCCCAAATCAGTTGACGAGTAAAATACAACCTATATATAAGAAAATTAAGTAGTGGAGTCGCCAATACTATTTTGAGACAAATGTCACAAGGGTGTGCAATTCTTGCTCTCCTTGTAGGTTGCAACCAAGTAAACATTGTGAGTGATGATTAGTATACCAAACAATAACAAGCTAAACCCAAACTCAACAAATAAGAGTGAAATAAAATATTATCAACTGTTAAAATTTCATAAACAAGGAGAATGGGTTATCTTTAACCATATAGTATTGTCCAATGGAAAAAATTGTATATAAATGGTGTCACCTAGGAGAATGTAGCTTCAATGGTAGCCAACACTCCCCTTTGATATGGGTCCTTTTTAACCCTCTCAAATTGCTTACTAACTAACTTGGACTGATGAGGAGAAACACTTGCTTCTTGAGGAAGAATTCAAGGGAGCTTTGTAATGCCAAATGACGATCATAAGGAGTGTGAAAGATAATATCGCATACTAATTCTTTCAGCATAATCTTGCTTTAGATTTCTCTTATGAAATGCATGTTCATGTCTTCCATTTATTGGTGAAATGGAGGTATTCAAACATCTAGTTATCCATGTGAATGCTCCACCTTATGACGTGGTCTTTAAGGTACATGTTTGAGGATATTGGATGCTTCCAATCAAGCGAAGGGACCAATTCGAATTTCTGGAGTCAAAATGTGGTTGCGAGCCTTGAATGCACTGTGAAGAGTTAATGGTATGTTGGATGGTACATTCATGCGACTTTCGAGTCTTTATCTGCATGGATCTGCATGAGTTTCCTTTTAAAAAATCGTGTGGTTATACAAGTGTAGGGAATTTTCCATTCTAAGGTTCAATTCTCATGTTGAATTTGATGAGGATGATGCTAATGAGTTGCATGATGTCTTTTTGCAATAATTGTCAAAATGTCACATGTGTGCAAGGTTAGGGTGATAGCATACATTATCCTGAGAGCCCAATGATTGGTCATCGTTGGTACTACATGTTAAAAATATGAGAATGATTCCTAATATTTTACGAAAAATGGAAAAAATACAAGTTTATTGGGATCAAAATCCCACCCCCACAAACAGTCTCATCCAACAAAATGGAGAAAATAATTAAGAAATGAACTCGAGGCTATGTTTTACACTATTATTCAATGGAGGGAGATGCAAACGAAATAGAGAATCCCAAAAGGATTAGATAAAATACTTGGAATATATAATACCATTTTCTATTACTTACCTCAAGGGATACTTCGAGGACTATCCAGATATCATATCATAGAACTAATCTTTGTATCAACCCCAATTAGGAGGAAATAATATGGGTAATCTTATAGACATAAAATGAAAATTGAACACCGCAATCAAGAATTATTAGATTGTGACATAATAACCTGAATCAAGAGCTCATATTCAACACCATTCATACTTGTAAGGAGAAATATGGTTCCTTCATACTATGTATTGACTATCTAGCCCTTAAAAAAATCAATCATTAAAGATAAATTTCCCATTTCATTTGTGGATGAACTACTATACGAGATTCATAGCGATAAGTATTGCTCCAATATTGATCTAAAATCAAGTTATTACCAAATAAAAATACATAGAGAGAATATTCCCAAAACTACTTTATGTAACCATGAAGGATTGTATGAATTCCATGGTGTGCCTTTTGGACCATCCAATGCCCAGAATACCTTTGAAGATGTGATGAATCACTTATTCCATTCATACTTAATTGGAAATACCTTCGAAGAAGTGATGAATCACTTATTCCATTCATACTTAATTGGAAATTTGTTCTTGTGCTATTTGATGATATATTAGACTACAACAAAATAAGGAGCCTCCATCTCAAGCACATAGAAACAATATTGAATTGTAAGAAGAAAATAAGTTATATGCAAACAAATCAAAATGTGGTTTTGCAATGGAAGAAATAGAATTTATGGTCCCACATTGTTTTAGCAAAAGAATTCAAGGTAGATCCTAAGAAGATTGTTGAAATCACCGATTGTCTTATTCTCAATACTATCACATCATTATAAGTGTTCCTATATCTTACAAAGTATTATAGAAGATTCATAAAAAGCTATGTAGAGATTGCAACCTTGCTAACAACACTAATGAAGAAGGATGCCTTCAGGAGAGAGGCTTCAACAAAATCTTGTTTTAAGATGATGAATACTTTAATCACTTCCACTTTTATTTTGGCTACACCAAACTTCACAGAACAATTGATTATCAAATGTGATGCTTCATGGGCAGGTATAGGTGTTATATGTATGTAAGAAAATCATCCCATTATTTTATAAAGTCGATTATTAAACCCATGGGAGTAAACAAAATCAATATATGAGAAATAAATGTCAGCAATCAATCATCCTTGCTAAAGTGGAGACAATACCCTCTGGGTACAAAAAATTTAGTCAAAATTGACCATGATAGCTTGAAATATTTCCTAAACCATAAGAGCTTATTGTCATAACAACAAAAAAGGGTAAGCAAAATACAAGTTTTTTCCTTTGATATTATCTATAAGAAGGGTAAGGAAAATCAAGTTGCATATATCTTATCAAGGAAAGAAGAGGGATATGCTATACTATGTTCAATGTTGGTATTCATCCTCGAATGGATCTTAAAGGTTCAAGAAGAGAATGTGAAAAGTCAAAAAATCAAGAAAATAATCGAGGTTGAAATCGTCAATGCATCAAAACTCAATATCTGCTTGGGAGAATTGTATGCTCTATTAAAAGGGCATAATATATTTACCCAACCCATCCAAATTCAAAATTCAAGTCTTAAAAGAGAACCATGATTCCTCGATTGCAAGCCAAATTGGCTTTTTCAAAACATACTACAATATCTGAAAATCTGTTTTTACGAGAAGGAATGAAGGAAGGTATCTATAAATATGTGGCCAAATGCAACACAAGTTAGTGCCATAAGTTTGAATTTGTCACACCTCTTGTTCTTTTTCAACTCCTTCGTATTCCATATCATATATGGGTTGAAGTATCCATTGATTTCATCATGGATCTCCCTACCTCAAAGAGGAAGGCTATCATGTTTGTAAGCATAGATTGATTAATCAAATATGCTCATTTCATTGGTGTATCATTAAAAGTTGATCGCACTCAAATCATTTATAGCTGTGTGAAAATAGCTATAGACTCCATGTGTTTCCTAAAGTTATTGTCTGTGAGAGGGACCCCAAATTCACAAGCAAATTCTAAAAGGAACGGTTCCACCAAGTGGGTACCACATTAACCATGAGTACTTCAATCCATCCCCATACACATTGTAAAACCAAAATGGTGAATAAATGCCTTGAAATATATCTAAGGAATTTTGTGAATTATCACCAACCGTAATGGCATGCATGGATGCACCCTGTAGAATGGTGGTACAACACTACTTACTACACTTCAACAAAATTGATTGATCATTGTGAACCTTTATATGGATATTCACTATAATCCTTAAAATAAAATGTTGTTACTATTTCCAAGACTTGGTTGTATGGAACTACCTAGACACTTATAATGAAATCCTTCATATCTTAAAGAATCATCTTGATTAAGCAAGGAACTAAATAAAATAACAAGTTGATTTGAAGATAATTGTGTGTTTATTTAAAGTAGGATATTGGGTGTTTGTCCAACCCCAACCATACAAGAAAACTTGTTTAAAATTTACAAGAATCGTAAACTTGCACCTAAGTTTTATGGTCCTTACCAAATCAATAAGAGAGTGTGCCAAGTAGCCTATGCATTAAATATCCCAAATAAGGGAAAACTACCTGAAGTCTTCCATGTTTCATGTTTGAAGAAAATTGAGTCCAACAATTCCTATACAGATAGAGGTACTTCTTTTATATAAAGAAGGGAGACTAGTAGTAGAACCCAAATGTATCTTAGAAGTTAGAACCAAAGTCTTTCATTCATGACATATCATAGAATCCCTTATCAAGTGGTGAAACCTACTATAAGATGAAGCTACCTAGGCCGATGAAGAATTTAAATCGGGACACTCATATTTACTTATGTTTTGTGGACGATTCATTTTAGGAGGGAATTACTTTTAATTTACCCAATATAACTTAGTAGCCATGTTAAATATAATTACTAAACATAATTAATGAACAATCATAATTAGTCAACTTCTTATGAAAATACGTCTCATTATAATATATGTATAAATAAGAGAGTCGCACAATTTGTAAAGCATGATTGAAAATAGTGTATACATACATACATATGGATATACATATATGTGTGGGGGGGTCGGGGGTCCTTTATATTGTTGTGGACCAAATCATGTTTTTGTTGGCTAATGGGATGGACCCCCTGACTAGCAAGTTTTCCATTGGCTAAGTTACCATGAACCAGGGGCATCTAAGCCATCAAAATCACCCGGGAATCACACCCAGCCCGGACTGCACCAACCGTTAACATGGTTTGATTTTTGGTATCCATGGGATTTGAACCGACAACCTTTCCACTTAGGGGGTGTCTTAACCATACCCCGCCACCAATTGTTCTACATCTCACAGATAAGACCAAATCATTAAAATAATAACATAAACCACTCTAGTACACACAATGCACGCAAGATGTGATCATGAAGCACAACTCCAAAATAGATAATAGAGATGAGTTACACAATAACTCTAAAATAGATAATAGAGATGAGTTACATAATAACTCCTTATAGAATAGAAGAACCTCCTCCAAATAACCCCAACACATTCATAAATCCAAATCATATATCTATCCTTCATAGAAGCTATATTAAGCTCTATATATACTTATTCTCACTCACTACACATCAAACCCTTTATTAGGATAGCCCCTATTACATATACATTTACCATGATGCATGTACATTTAAACCCATAAATGCCCCCCTTGGCATCATTTTAGTGATATTGGTCAACTCTTCCATAATTTTTTTGAATTTCTCATATGTATATGGAACCTAATCATTTATTGCACCTCTACAATTGTAGCTAAATGGAATACCTACAACAACTAAGGAATGTGGCTTCTTAGACACAATTTTCTCCAAACCCTTGCAATCACCACATGTGATAGACTATGATGTATGATGCGTCCCATCATAAACATAATAATCCATATTCTCATCAATTTCAAAGTTATGCAATTCTATAATTCTTTCATACTAGGATGTGGCATGCCTCATTCATCTTTGGAATGCTTCTAATACATTGTTTCCCTTCTATATAAATGGATTTAAACTTAGATTAATCTCCAAATTTAACACACCCCATTTAGAATATATGTTTTGAAATTTTGAAATAAAATAAATGCTTACCACCTTTTCGAATGCCTTGAAGTGACCATGAAGAATTTCCTTTATTGAATGGTTAGGATATATTTATTCCACCTATGTCCATAACTTACAATTTAGACCTTGCATCATAGCTTCTTGCATTTCAGTAGACACCTTTTGGCTTATATTTAAAAAATAATAATTGTAATAAGCATTCAAGCTAATAAACATTTACATACTAACAAATTACGATTTTAAACAATGGGCAATAGTTGAAAACACTAAATTAATTTAATATAATAAAAAAATAAAAAAAAATAACTTATAATGCTGCAAACTCATTTTCCATCTCCTTCAAGTGTATGTGTATGTATCCTCTAGAAACCCTTGATATAACTGTTTGCTTAAATCTACGTCATTTACACCCTACATGCTCTTCCAATACACAAATGGCATATATGATGGCAAATCATAAATACAAATTGAACCAATCTTCTTTATTACTTTATATCCATTGATCTCTCCATTTTCTCATTTCAAGAAAATCACATTTATCAAATTCCAAAGCTCCTAGTGATTAAATGCTAGTTGATGCTAGTTGAAAAAGAGGATATGCAACTCTACTAAATGATTAACACTATTAACTTTCATTTAATTTCCCTTAGCATGGATAGGCATACCAGTTTCAACACCATTTGTAACATACTCGTTACCCTGGTTATCCAATTGGGGTATGGGGTATACAACAAAAAAATCTCTTTAATTCTAAACAAGGTAAATAAACCAATCCTAATAAGAGTCAAACCTGCAAATTTCTATACAGTTCAATTCATGTTTATGCAACACATGTGTTAGTCTCATTTGTAATAACTCTAGTCATTAGAGCATGTTTTTTTTAACAGAAACGTGAAAGATATTTTAGATTAAAAAAAGAAGTATCAGATACAAAGATAGTTCAAAGCTTTCAGCATATAAAAACTTGAGAGAGAGTAGTTCTTTGATAACCCAGTACTATATTGTTCTATGGAAAAATCAGAACTACTAAGTTGAGAGTTTCCTATACTACTCCCTCTGGTAAGTAAATTCTGACATATTGTTTACAGAGCAATAGACAAAAAAAACATTCAAAAAGACAAAAAGAAGAGTATATTTTCTTCATTCCTAGTTTGGCAGATTCGTTCCATCTTGAAAGTGCATTTCTTCTCAGAGAGCCGAAGATATTTCTTCCATTGGAGAGTCATGGTCCTGCTACCCAGAAATGTCCAAGTTCCTTTGGATTCCATTCATACCATCCTGAATCTCATTTAAGTATACTTGAACTTCCTCAATAGCCTCCTTCAGTTGAACAAAGCGTTGCTCAAAACGCTCATTCCTAGCCACAATATTCTCTTATAGCATACTCTTCAAACCAACAAGAAACTTCCAAGTCTTCCCAAAATTCTCTGCAAAATCTTCTTAATTTGTTTTATCTCACCCACTGGACCCTGTAACTGCTTTCAATATCCTCTAGCCTGATATCAAAATGTGATATCTCAAGCACAGTGTGACATTTCCCATCGTAGAATCCAGAGACCACTTTATATTCATATTCACAAGAGAGCATTTTCTTGAGATCGACCATATAACCCTCCCTTGACTTCTTTGAAAGCACTGACAGACATGTTCAAAACCGAATATTCGGCTGAACTGCTCTGCATTTTATCAAGATCACGAGTTGAAACCAAAGCGCTTCTCATATACTGAAACAGCCAACCTTTAATACAACGATCTATGCTTTTATATTTTCACGGCAGCCTCTAGAAGCCACCTTCAGTCTCAAATTTTGCTATGAACAATATGAGCCATCTTCTCAATCCTTCCTAAAATGACAAGACTCAATACGTGTGAGCTTTCGTGACTGCAACCTGCATTAATCACCATCACATGGATCCTTACAGGCTTATTCGATGTAGAGGGGGGAAGCATATGGGACATCCAAGAAGATTAAATGCATGCACACTCAATTGTCCGCCACCCATCTGCCCCTTTACTCAAAACTCCCAAGGTGGCTTAATATTCTGAGCATAAACTGTTTATGAGGTGTTTCATAAGGAGACAATAGAAAAAAAATTGAAGTCAAAAAGCAAGCGGTCCATTTAATGGTTTTGATGGAGTTATCGACGATGAATTCTCCTTCTGAAAGCCTTGTGCCAATGTTCACTAAACGACGTGTTTCTTTATTGTTATAACACTTTATACGGAAGAACTGGATTTTGGAAAGATCTGGAATGTGAGCCAGAATCCTCTTTTGCACCCTTACTGCTACTTCATCTATGTTCGTCTGAATATTTCTCATCCTTTGAATGATAATCGAGGAATCCCCAAATACTAGGAAGGAGTTTGCCTTTAATTCTTTCAATGCTTCTATTCCTTGTATTAAGGCTTCTCATTTGGATAGATAATTTGTTCTCTTTCCCAAACCCAAAGAGAAAGATAGTACCTTATTTCCTCTTGGTTCAAAAAAAAAAAACCCTGCACTTAGTGGCCTTTTAGAGCATGTTTATCGAGTATTGCCATAATCATTTGGAAGCTTACAAGAATTGTATTAAAATTCATATTGCCTATCTATGCAAAAGGACTTGTCCTCGTATTTAGAAGTTTTATAACAATTAGCATACCACAAAAATACAATTTAAACATTTCTCTCAATATCAAAATAATGTTATACTACCTAAGGGCCATAAGTTGCAACACTAACATCATGATCATTTAGATAAGTTAAACGTGAATGAACGAGATATAATCGATTATACTAAAGAAATATAACTTTTTTGTATCATGTGCCAAAGGTAAACTAAGCTAAGGGTCCTGACCAACCATTCTTTGTCACACAAAACATATATGTGTAACAACTTCTAGTACGTGTATAGGTAGTATGTTAGATCATCTAAATATGCACATAACAAGTTAACCAATAACGACCTAACCCCTTAACATTATGAGCATGTTAATTAGTCCAAATCTCTCATCTATAATTTAAGTATAAAGGACAACCAACCAGACATGTTTTTATGAGGATATTAAGGGTAATTAATGTTTTAATTATCACAAAGTATACAATAAACATTAAATGCCATGGTCATAGTCTTTTTTCGCACAATGTTTGATAGTCACCAAATTCATTTGGTCTGTACAATGTCTCTTGCACTTCGACATGGCATTACAGACCTTCTAATTAACTCGGTTCATTTTTCTTTAGAACATGTTTCCCATCTATGAGTATGTAAACTCACTATCATTGTATGCATATATGGCACAATTGTGAAATATATGTATCATTGAACATACTATTTACTATGTCTATTGATCGGTTTTTCAAACATGCTTAACTTAGTTATCTTTTCTTTAAAACTTGTGTGTTTGATCTATGCCTTTCTTTTCTCCAAATGTATAGGCTTACTTTCATTATATGTACCTATGATACATTTTATACATTTTAGTAACAATATCGACACATAATGGATATAATGTCCTTTACTTTAGGCCTTTCTCAATACCACAGGAAACAGTTATTTTTAATGGAGTTTATTCATCTCAAGAGTGAAGGGAATATTGTCAAGGTTGTCATCGTATTTTGGATCTTCACAACATCGTCTCTTCCGCACTTAAATATATTGATAAACCAATTGGAATTACAAAGAGATGTCACAATATTGTATTCATTCTTTGCATACACGCCCCCCAAAAAAAGATGGGAGAAAGAACAAAAGTCATTCTCAAAAATGTTGATTAGTTCTTATTATGAAGACTTTTGGATACAAATCTGCAATGCTTTTTTCAACTCACCACTCATCATTAGGTTCATAGAACATTAATAGGGAAATACAATATGCAAAGGAAACACAATCAATGCCTAAAACTTAAATCTTAATCTAGAAGGATAGGTGGTTTATACTATTTTATAACATGTTCAAAGAACTCAAACAAACTTTAACATCAATAAATATCTTAGCATGCCCGGATGTGGATTCTAGCTTGTCCCATTGACAGCGCATAGTGCCTCGATCTGGGAGTTGGCTGCGTGGCACCACACATGCCAGGGACTTTAACTCCCCTCCCCGACCCCCCAGTACTTCAATGTAGGCGGGTGAGGACGTCCCCTCCAGAGATGGATGAGAGTCGAACCTATTCCATCACCATTAATTCTAGTTTTGATGGTGGTTGATTTAGATTGTGTGGGCATTGGGATTGTTCAACAAAATTGGTTAAGGTGGTGAGATATGGACGCGGGATGCAGCATTCGGTGGCTCTCAGTCGTGATTGGTGGTATTTGTCTCTAGTTTTCATCCTCGACTCTGCTCAGTTGGTTCTCCCTGCAGCACATAGGTTTTAGTTTGCTTTCGGTTATGCAGCAGTACTACTCCCCTCGGCTGCATAATCCTGCTCTGGTTTCTACTATGCCAAGGCAAAGAGGAATCCCAAGAAGAGGCAGTAGTGACCAGAAAAAAACTTAGCGTGGCTTAAGTTTGATAGTCGAGGAAGGATACAAAGCCAAAATCTACATGCTTGTCCAGGTCTTGATCGATGACTGGGAGGCTCAACAAGTTAACGAACATCTAGCAACTAGTAGGGGTGGCGGGAAAATTAACCACTACTAGCTCATAAAAAATATGATGGGAACTCTTATGAAGGATATGCTGAGAAATTGGACCTCAGCATGCAGCACGGTGTTGTCGACCAAAGCCAAGCTAATGGACCTGGACAACCAGCTCAATGGCTTGGATGCCACCTTCGCCTGGAAGCGCCTAGCCAGCACACAGAAACGAGCTAACAATATGAAGGTGGGGTGTGGCAGTGCTATGGGTAGAAATTCGATGGAAAAGGGCTCGACTCCGGTTCATACAGTGGATACCATTGTTCCTTTTCCCGTCCCCACTACCATCGAACCTCTATTCAAGCACGTTCGCGACAGCGAGGAATCGAGCGACAAGTCTTCTCCCTTTCCGGTAAAATATCCTAATACCAACTCTGATGATGGGGGATGGGACTGCTCCATCCTGGAGGAGGTTCCCACTCCGTAATTTATGGTTATGTCTCCTTTGAAGGCTCTGCCTCCCTCTGTCTCGGATTTCCATTTCAAGTCTTTCTATTACAGTCTGTTTTTTAGTTTTATGTTAAAAACTTTGATAAACTGCAGAGCAATGAAATACAAGCCTATTTTTTAGTCACCTATGCTAGTAAGCTTTTTTTGTTATGATCATACGAGAAAGGTCTGTAATTTTGACAAGTTAGGGTGGTGGTTTCACTATCTACGACCACCCCAAAATCATCATAGACATATAATTTTTTATTTCCCTATTTAATAGAATGTGCAACATTACAAAAAAATAGCATGAAACAATAAGCTTATTTTTTTTCAATCAAAACCCCTGACTCATAAATAAAAGATTGAAGATTCAAATTTTGTTACATGTTTGCAATATTTTGCTTAAAAAAACAATTTAAATGTTTTGTAGTTATTCAGTTTTCATGATTTTCGTGGGATTGACTAACCTTTGAAAATGATTTTTTCACATTTGGAAAAAAAATTGAAGCATTAGTAACTTTAACAATTACGGTTTTTTATTTTACCTTTGTAAAGAAATCTATATTCACAACTTCCTATACAATTTATCTCAAACGTGACTATTGAATTTAGTAACATTGCATGCTTTTGTTATTGAGGCCAAATAACTAAAATATTTGCTTGTACTAACAATCTCCAATCTTCATAACTTCTTTTCATTTGATTTCTCATGTACAATGTATCTAACATGCAATTCATACAAGTTAGTATTTGTTGTGTATGAAGTGATTATATAATACACAATTAACTGCTCATTCTTAAAGAGCCGCTTCTATTTCGTTCAGGATTATGTTCTGGCTCATATTCAACTATATTTTTTGGGGTTTTTTAGAAGCTAAATCGGATCTATGTGAATGTATAAAATATATGTTTTGCCTCATATATGTATGAACTATAAGTATAAGTAATAAACTTGTGATTTGGGAAGCACTATCTCTTACCTATACAAGAAATACATGTGCCACATACATAATGTAATTTTGTATATATGAAAATATAATAAAATTACGTTTTTTTTTTTAATTATTTTTTAATACGAGAATTTGTTTTTAATACGAGAATTTTTTTTTAACACAAATTAATGTTGGTAATGTGTAACAAGTGATTTCATTTCCATAGCACATACATTAGTGGTTATTAGACATTGATCACACATTTATAGGATGCAAGTGTAAGCTTATTGTAGATGCTTGTAATTTTGGTCTTAAAATAAAACATTTTCGAAAACAGTAGAATTTGCAATATTGAATTTTTGTTTTGAAAAAAATAAAAATTGGATACACATTTTTACACAAAAGCCATCAATATATTGATTTAATATCTAAGGATTGCGATGGTTGTTCTTCCATGTCATCATCATAAGCCACAATAAATAGAACATAATTAATTATATAAAACATGAACAAATATCATATTGTACCCAAAAAAAAATTGTTCTAAACACGAAATGATAATTTCTTTCTCTCCTTAGCCTTATCTACAAAAATAAATGTAAAAATATTAGGCATGGCCCTTGCCATAGATGTTTTTTGTGGCTATTGTTCTTTAATCCACATCAAGAATTGGTATCTAAGAAATAATAAGGTTCATAGATGTTGTTGTGGCTATTGTTCTTCAATGCACATCAACAATTGGTATCTAAGAAATAATAAGGTTTTTTTTTTTTCTCTTACCAGGAAGAAAAAAGCCTGTCCTTGATATTCTATTAAGAATCAAAGAGCATCTAATGTGCCAACCCAAGCATGGGTTACAACCAAAAAAGTACAGATCATACAAGAACAAGTCACCCCACAGCAAGTGACAGTGGGGGGGTCAATAGCATATCAACAGAAAAAATGTTCCCATCAGAAAATACTGTCACATCACACCATAGCTACCATGGACCAAAGAGATCAGATCAGCAATCTAAAGAAGCCCTCTCCAAAGATCATCACAGAAGAGCAGAAATAAGGGAGTAAGCTCCCGCACAAGGCTCAAAAGAGCTTGAAAGTATCATGAGTGACCAAAAGGTCATCAAAAAATTCGGAGAAACAGCCAAACCCAAGCGACAAAGAGAGAGCAGTTTTAGAGAGGCGGTCTGCAATCTGATTGTGTTCACGGCAGATATGGCTGAATGACAAATCTAGAAAGTATGTGAAGAGCTTTCTAGTTTCCCTGCACCAATGGAAGAGTGTTGGTGGGGAAAGAGCAGTGGATCCCTTTGCCCAGTTAATGATGACTGATGAGTCACCAAAAACATGGAGTAAGGGAATCCCCATCATTTGGGAGGTAAGCAGAAGAGCCCATAGGCCTACCAATTCTGCTTTTGTGTTGGTGCTATTTCCCACCCCCAGCGCAAACTCGAATGAGTGTGACTTATTCAGGTACAAACAGTATCCAACACCACCCACATAATCAGCAGAAGCGCCATCAAAATATCCATAGGGAAAGACCTGGATAGGATCAGGCCCAATCACCCTTGTCTTTTTTACCTTGGGAGCCTGTGGACAATACAGTTGCAGGGAGTGTGTGATTTGATGTAGAATGCCCAGGACAGACAGAGGCTTCCCCTCAAAAATATGAAAGTTTCGAGCTTTCCAAATAGCCCACATAGTATGGAAAGGAATAGTGCTGTGTGCTGAGTGCTTTGGAAAGATAGACATCCAATTTTCCAAGAACATACCAAGATCATCAAACTGAGAAGAAGTAGTAATGTGGAACTGGTCACATATGAGGGAAAGAAAATTCTTCCATACTGTGCAATGTAAGAAAATATGTTGTACAGACTCCTCATCCGCGTTGCAGAGGGCACATATACCTGGACCAATCCATCCTCGTTTCTGGAGGTTATCCCATGTAAGCATTTTGTTCCTCAGAGCCAGCCAAACAAAACAACCAATTTTCCTAGGTAGTGTACCTGACCAAATGAAAGTATATAACCTGCTGCCCGACGTGGGAGAAAAGGATTTTACAATGTTGTCATATACCAAATCTGCAGAGATTGTACCATTATGTTTATTATAAGCCCATAACAGGGTGTCAGACTAAGAAGTAAGTCTGATTCCACAGAGTTCCAGACCTCTTATAAAAGCTTCCCAGGTAACTTTCCAATCACCACCAACACATAAATCCTCGGTCGAGTACCAGTACCGATGAGAACCAAGTAGGGTATTGTGTGCCTATGAGAGGGAAGTAATGTCCAAATCTTCTAAAAACTCTCTAAACCCATCCGGGAGAGAGAGTGAGCCAGAGACCCCAATGATCGGATCAATGCCAATAAGGACATCTTTCCCATTTCCCACCTACCAAGCAAGACTGTTACCCAACCAAGGAAGAGTTTGTAAAAAACCCTTCTAGATAATGGAGACCCCATGAGAGCAAAAACTTTTACCTCTGAGCCATGCCACCACCGAGATATTCTTCATATATTTGCTGATGAGGACCTAGTGCCATAAGCCATTGTTCGTCAGGACCATCCAAAAATTCTTAAGTCTCAATGCAATACTAAACCAAAGCAAGTTCTTAATACCCTAGCCCCCATACTCCTTCGGCCAAGAGAGGCACTGCCAATTCACAAGATGGTACCTGCAGTTTTTTTCAGAAGATCCCCATAAGAAGGCGAAGGTAATGCTTCTGAGCTTGTGCAAAATAGAGACTGGGATGGGTGCTAAGCCCAACCAATAGACCGGAATGTTGGAAAGCACTGCTTGAATAAGTATCAGACGGCCTCTGAGTGAGAACAACTTATGAGTCCAGTGACAAATCCTACTCTCATATTTCTGAATCAGCCAATACCAATCACTAACCCTGTAACCCAGTGGTTTGATAAAAAAACCAAGATACTTAAATCCAGATACAATAGGCTCCATCTTATAGGGCAGGACCCGAGAGATGTCCAAGAGAATATCAGCACCAATGTTACTGTGAAGAAAGCACGATTTGTCCAAACTTATGCACATCCTAGAGGCCTTACAAAAGGTACTAAGAATCACATCAAAGGAAATCCACTCCTGTCAAGTGCCAGTACCCAATAAGATTACATCATCCACAAATAAGAGGGGTGTGAGTGCGAGCGTGGAAGAGACCTTTATACCTCTAATGAGGCCATGATCCCTAGCATCAAAGTTTAAGAGGCTGAGCCCTTCTATGACAAGGATGAAGAGCAGTGGAGAGAGTGGACAACCTTGTCTGATGCACTGGGATGCTGAAAAAAACTTCGAAGGGGTACCATTAACAAGGACAGTGAAGTTGGCAGAGGTGAGGCATCCCATGATCCAATTTACACCCAGGAGGGGTACCCCAATTTGTATCAAAATGAGTCTGATAAAAGACCAGTTCACACGATCAAAAGCCTTAATCAAATCCAGTTTGAGGATAAGTGCACTAGAATTCGTGGATTTCACAGTATGGAGAGTCTCCTGTACAATACCAATAGGCTCAACAATCTGTCAATTTTTAAGAAAACCATATTGTTCCCGAGAAATGCTGGAGTCCAGGAAAGGCTTAAGTCTGACAGCAATGACTTTTGATATCAATTTGTACAGAAGGTTACACAAGGAGATAGGCCTGAAATATGCAAAGGTAGATGGCTTATGTTTTTTAGGGATCAGTGCAAGGAAGGTAGCGTTCAGAGAGGGAGGGATAAAGCCCGAAACCCTAGCAGAATCAATAGCAATTAGTAAATCATGCCCCAGAAGATCAAAAAAGTGAAGGTAGAACTCGACGGGACAACCATCCGAGCCAAGACTCCGATCTTTTTTAAAAGATTTCAAAGCAAACTCAATCTCCTTCAAAGAAATAGGACATATAAGGCTAGGGGCATTCTCATTGGAGATCATGGAAGGATATAGCATGACAACCTTGAGCTGATCCGGTAAGCATGTTTCCTTATCATCCTGGAAAATATGGGCAAAATGTTTCTGACCCATCTCTTTTAGGGCAGGCTCTTCCTCAATGCAATTGCCATCATCATCATTCAGAGACCAGATCGTGTTATGGTTCCTTCTACCTGATGCCAACATATGAAAATACTTAGTGTCAGAGTCCCCCAGCAGAGCCCATTTAGCTCTACTTTTAAGTTTCCAAGTCAGGAGATGGTGCTCCAAAATCTTTTTCTTTTCAGATCTGAGAAGAGTCAGAGATTTCTGATCTTCAAGGGAGAGGATACCAGAAGAGGAACCCAAGAGAAGGAAACCAATATCTCTGTCAAGTCGAATCAAAGCAAACTCCATAGAAGACCGTTTATCTTTTATCCAACTTTTTACCTCCAACTTAAGTGAACGGATTTTATGAGTCAAAAAGTCTAGATCAAGGGCAGAGTCCCGAGGGTGCAGTACAAACCATCGCTTGGTAAACCAAGGTGAAAAATCTGGATCATTGAGCCATGATCGATTGAATTTGAAAGGGTAGTTACAGGACCCATGTTGCTTGTCCCATTCAAAGCATATCGGAAAGTGATCAGAGATGTCTATATGGTGCGTCCACACGTGATGAACCCTTAAGGAAGGTATCAGGGAGGAGGAAATTAAGAACCTATCTAATCATTTACTAATGCCCTCAGTGCCAGCTCGACCATTCCTCCATGTAGGCCCAACATTTGGAGGAGCAATATCAACAAGACCAACAGAATCAAAAAGGAGCTGGAAGTGAGAGGAGAGGGGATCTGGAGAAGCCTTCTGCCCCCAAATCTCAAAGGTTTTCAAGGTTAGATTTAGGTCTCCACCCAATACAAGACTAGGTAAGCTGAGAATAACCCCTCTAAGGACCTTTTCCCAGAAACATTCCCGATCCCGATAGGGGCCATAAACATTTAGGATGGCCAAGGGTGTAGACAAACCGCGAAAGGAAGCCTTAACCAAGATGCTAGCACAAGTCTCAAAAGCACGACATCTAACCCTATGTGGGTTCCAAGCTGTGAGAAGCCCACCAGAGAGGCCAGACGCACTAATGGCACAAAATTCCCAACTGGGTAAGAGTTTAGAGAAGGCATGTAAGGTGGGATAAGTACTACACATGGTCTCCTGTAGGAGAATCATATCTGGACCCAGTGAAAGGAAGAGAGAGCGGAGGCAGTGTTGTTTGGTCTTGCCTCCAAGACCCCTAACATTAAGAGATAGGATCTTCATTAAGGAATAGTTGAGTGGGGAGACGTCGCTCTAAGTCCCCGAGAGGGAAAACCTCTTGCAACATCTTTTATGCAGACAAAGAGTGGAATATAGGGTGGAGAAGCAGAGGAAAGGTCCCCCACCAACTTATCCTTTCTCTTCTTCCTGACAGTCACATTCTCAAAGCGGATGGAGTTGAAGAAATAATAAGTTATATAAAAGTTATGTTTGCTATAATAACTTTGGAAAATTGTAAAAAAATACAAGAGGAATATGAAATCATGCTTGCTTACATATGATATCTACGTAAATATATCAACAAAAGTGACAAGATTATTACCACATACATATTCATACAATAAAAAAAACAAGAAATTGTTCACTGGTTACAACAATGAAATCTAAAATACTCTTTAGATAATGTTAAAGGCTTAATTTCATTAAATTTCAAGAAAACTGTTTTAGCAACATTGGATATGCAAATGCCAAAAAAGCTCCTCTATCTCTTTGCCTTCAATATTTTATACAACTTGAAAAGGTTTCTCTCGTGACCTTTTCATACCAACTCTGACATTACAAATCTTCATATTGTCTTTCACCATTTTACAACAAAATATTTTTTTATGTGAAATGAGTGCCCCCTTGACCTTTATTGTTGACATGAGATCTCTAGAGAGCATGTTGTTCTAAAATGTTTGTTATTCTTCTAAATATTAATTGGTCCAATGTCACTTAATATCAATTGCTCCATTGTCAGTTCATAGTTCACTAAGTCTGTTGACATTGAACTTATAGCTATCTTTAATGTTGTGATGAATGGTTTGATGAGAGTGGAATCTTTGCATGGAGTGACAATAAAGTCACACGTTGCATCATTGTTCACTTTGGATATGATTCTAATAGTGATCCTCTACTGCGGATGACTTCCTCTAGGTTGTTTGATACCTCCTCCCTTGTTCTTGGTTGCTTAATTGTCCCTATTGTTGAAATATGACAATTGTGTATTACCTTTATTGCATGTTGATGGAATTGCTTGCAAATGTTCATTGATTTGTTGATGTTCTTATCCAAAGAAGCACTATCCTTTTGATAGTTCCATAGTGCTACAAATTTTCACTCATGATCTCTTTTGCTCATTCTACACAAGTGTAAAGGCACGTCTTTTTCTTCCACCTACCATTTATGTAGTTCTCCCATTGCCAAAGCCACTTAATGGAGAAGTATTATTTTTTCTTGCACTTGCCTTAGAAGAGTTGTAAATTGTGTCACATAATTCTATAACTCTTCCAAGGCAACATACATTTCTATTAAGACACGATTGAGCTCATATTGTACCTTAGTTGCATATGTTATTGATTATGCCAGGCTTCCTATATCAACTTCGGCATTGGCTACTTGGACCTCTAATTCCACTATTATTTGCTCATCTACATTTCTTTCCTTGTGTAGAGAATTCACATTTGACAACAATGCTTGGCTAAGTGCAAATACAATTTGTGGTTGGGTCCTCTTGTATATTCTCTAGCATTGGAGTCTTTGTTGTGATAATCATCAGTGCAATACCTGCGAGTTGCAGCTTTTTCTTTGTTTGGCTCACTACTTTTTTCCTTCGTTCATCAAATATTACAAATTACTCAAGCGAAGCCGCTACTTAAGAATTGGATGAGGTGAAGATTCCCAATACCAACTCCTACAATGGGAAGTGTCCTCTAGTGATGAGATGAACCTAACTTTCAGTTGGAACTTCTATATTGGAATCTTCCTTGTTTGTGGCTTGTGTTTTCTTATTTCTTTGTTCCTTCGTTGTTTTTGTCGCATCTTCTCCTTGTTCTTGTGGTTCAGTGGATGCTTCTTTATCTTGTTTCCTTTTTAATTCTTCCTATTGTGGCAATGTATCCATTGTTAGTTTCTCATGAGCGACATTTTCCAATTCCTTAAGACTTATCTCACACCCACCTCCATTCCATTATGTGACTTCTACTTCTAGTAGTCCAGTTGCCTTGTTTGGTTCATCATGTTACTCTTGAATGGAGGAGGAGGCACTCCTTTTCTTACCTCCCACTCTTGCTACAAAGCCATTTAATGGCATTTGTTGTTCTTATGTCTTCTTCATGCTCCCACCATTCATCTTAATAGGGCATCTAATCTTGTACCCATGGCAATGATTATAGACTACATTTATGGCGTCATGCATCCTAAATGTTTCTTCTCCAAAATGAAAAGTATATAGAGCTTATACTTCAACCTTTTATTCTTCCTTACTAACTATACTATAAGATCCTACCATAATGGGAAAAGGAGTTGGTCATGATGCTTTCTTCGTTGCTGAGAGGACTGCAACTACTCCATGCACATAAGTTTGATATACAATTTCTTGTAACACCAATTTATCAGGAATGGTCATATGAAGGAGGTTGGGGATTTTTATCACACCAGAGATCCTGATATAGGTTCCTTTCTTTGTTACATACCAATTGCCAATTGAGCTTATGGATTGCATCACCTTCTCCAACATGCATTATGTTGGTTTAGATAATATCAATTTGAAAACAACTTCCAAGTAGTGATGGAAAATCTTGTGATAGTGAATCCTTTACTTATGATCCATAACATTTGGCAACACACAAGTATAGCTGGCCCACTTAGTTTCCATTTCCAACCCATTACAGGAAAATTATTTGATGCACATATGGTCTCCATCATGTATAGGACATGTAAAATGTCAGAGAAGTCCTTGGAGTTGTATGTTTACTTTGGAAATTGATTGAGTTAGGGAGGCCAAGAGGATAACAACCCAATTGAATATTGTGTCAAACTGTGTTATAAAATGGATCAAATGAACCCATGATTCTTTGAACATAGTTGCATCTACTTCACCATGCAATTTTCTTATCATTGTTGTTATGATCTTGTATGGTGTTCTTAGATGATCCGTGTAATGTTCTCCATGCGTCCTTTCTCTAAAATCCCTTTTGTTTATCCACTAGCTCTATAATAGCTCATGGTATCTTATCCTAAACTATAGTAGTCATTATTCTACTAGGTCTACCTGGGGATTTGGAAACTACTACGTTATTTCAATATTTTCTTCCATACACTGGGTACTAATTAATCCTACCTACCAAATATTAACTCCCCACTATCTACACATGTTTACTTATTCACATCCATCATATTTCAAGTTTGCGGTTAATTCTTTATCCTTAATGTAATCAATCTCAAGATCTCCAGGGTACAAGCCTCTTGTCGATTTACATTTCCTGAACTAGGTAAGTGTTAACACCCAAAAATGGTTAACTACCTCATCTACCCCACTACATGGCTCATTTGTCCATTTGCGTACCATATTTCCCTGAAAATCCCACTAAAAAGCCTCCAAAAGGCCTAAAATGCCTCTAAAAGGCCATAAAACCATCTAAAAAGCCTCCAAAAGGCCTAAAAGGCCTCCAAAAGGCCAAAAAACCCCTTTTTCCTCCAAAAATGTCCAAAATTCCTCTAAAATAGCAAAATCCCCAAAAGGGAAGAAAAAATATAAAATAATGAGGAAAAGGAGGAAAAAACCCTAAACAAGCTGCCCTAAACCATATGGTTTCCAAAACCATGGGCCAGCACTCCACCACTAAAAAACTATAAATAAGTGGTGGAGACCCCTCATTCATCATCCACAATCATAAGCATCCTGCCTCTGCCGAAATTATTCTTGAAACCCTAGCTTACCATCAAGCTACTTTCACCATTGAGAACTCTTTTGGCCCATTTCCACCACCAGAAAAGGAGAAGAAGCAGCTTGGAGCTCGTAGCCACCGACATCGGACCAGCGCAACGGACTCCACCAACCTCCTCATTGGAGGTAACATCAATAAAATTCATTACTTACCATTTAATGCTTTTTGTTTCATGTTATTTACTTTTTACCGCTTTAGCTTCAAGAACGTAGTTAGATTAATCTTTGTTTCAGTTTATCTTTAATTGAACTGCTACTAAGGCTTCCAGATTCCTTAGTAGGTGCTCATCAGCACAAGCTAGGGTGAAAACCCTAGCTACAGTTTTTGGCGACTCCGCTGTCTTTTTTAATTTTATTTCTTCGTACTTTCGGCCGTCGTTTTCGGCCGCCGGAAACTGCGTTTTTTCCTTCCGCAGCCGCGGCCCGACCGCGCATTTCAGGCCCTAACCTGCGACCAGCCCGCCGCTGTCAGCCATTTTCCTGCGCCCCGGCCGCGTTTTTTCAGCCCACAGTCGCGATCCGACCGCGCCTGTTCATAACACAGTCGCGCTCCGACCGCCGCTGTCAGCCCGAATCCCACGACCTAGACCGCGCCTATTTCCTCTAAACCCGCGATCTGCGCGCGACTGTTGCCTTCAAACCCGCGGTCCGGCCGCGCGAGTCCGCCCCATACCCGCGGTCCGTGAACTATTTTTTTCCCTTGTTTCCGCGCCGAAACCCAGCCACTTTGCCTCCATTTTTCCTGCACTTGCACAGCCACTTGTTCCACTTGCAGCCCTACAGCCATTTTTGTCCCTTGTTTCCAGCATTGTTTAAATTTTTAGC
>LPNX010806582.1:617849-691683 GCA_001517045.1 Pseudotsuga menziesii | reverse complement strand
GGAGGAAAAAACCCTAAACAAGCTGCCCTAAACCATATGGTTTCCAAAACCATGGGCCAGCACTCCACCACTAAAAAACTATAAATAAGTGGTGGAGACGCCTCATTCATCATCCACAATCATAAGCATCCTGCCTCTGCCGAAATTATTCTTGAAACCCTAGCTTACCATCAAGCTACTTTCACCATTGAGAACTCTTTTGGCCCATTTCCACCACCGGAAAAGGAGAAGAAGCAGCTTGGAGCTCGTAGCCACCGACATCGGACCAGCGCAACGGACTCCACCAACCTCCTCATTGGAGGTAACATCAATAAAATTCATTACTTACCATTTACTGCTTTTTGTTTCATGTTATTTACTTTTTACCGCTTTAGCTTCAAGAACGTAGTTAGATTAATCTTTGTTTCAGTTTATCTTTAATCGAACTGCTACTAAGGATTCCAGATTCCTTAGTAGGTGCTCATCAGCACAAGCTAGGGTGAAAACCCTAGCTACAGTAAGCATATAACATGCTCAAACAAAACAAATGACCATCTCTAAATCCTATGCCACCAATATGATCTCTAAACTAAATTGGGAAATTGAATGCTTCGATCACTAGGATGGACGTTACAAGATTATTGGTATAGTTATGCCTAAGCACAACAACTAAAACAAATTGATTATTCATTTAATAATAAATCAAACAAACCATATTACTTATTTAAACATAATGCCACAAAAATAAAGAATGCAATAGCAAAGACACACATTACAATACCATGCACACAAATCACCCTAAGATATAACTTGATGTGGGAAAACCAGACAATCAATGAAAGGTTTTCATTTTCCTTTTCATCAGTGCAGGGTACCATACAAAATTCACAGGTAATAAATCTCTTTAAAGAGAGGCTTGAGGTCATAGTCTGCAAAATTTGCAACGTTAGGTCTGAAGCCGATTAGATTTTGAGATTCTAAGGTGTGCAAGACAATAATGTTGAGAATACACCTGTTTAGTAGAATTTTCATAGGATTTTTTATCCATGGTGGTTGACCAACTTATTTTCTATATAAATTTGTTTGGAATAATCCAATTTTTTGGCATTTGACTGCATAATTTATTATTTAGATAGATTAACCAAAGTTTAAATTTCAAGCCAAATATTTTTTATTTTATTTTTAAAAACAAAAAAATTGCTCTAGATTTCTCTTGATCCAACACAAATCAAGATTTTAATAGCACTAAGAGAATATATAGCCTCAAATTTAACTGATTTTCCAACAATTGGAATTCAAAGCTTTTGTGTTCCTACAATTTAAATGACAACGGGTTTCATAGGTATATGTCTTGCATGTTTCCTACACATTTATTACCCATATATAATAACCAAGATTTATACATTTATTATCCATATAGAACAACTAGGGTTTAAAGTTTGACAAACCATCTCTTTATTTAGATTTATTGGATCTCAAGAAATTAACTCATATGAATGCAATAAAAAAATCCATAGTAGACCATTTAACTAAGTTCGCTCCAATTAAAAGCTATCGTTTTTAGTCACGAGAATTTGAAGTAGTTTGAGCTCTGAGGATTAGGAATCATGACTTAGTTGAGAAGCTTGAGGTTTTATATGGTTTACTTGTCATACTTTGGGCCCGCTTTGGTTCCCTGTGAGCGTGAAATGCCATGTGTCGTGCTCACCCAATTCTTCACTGTGTAAGATATTGTACATTAAAAAAATTCACTAGTTCGAAATTCATGCGTTTCTCATCATCCCCCCTTATGCAATACATCCTCAAACTCGTAAATTATTTTACCTATAGGCAAGGACTTGCAGCATCATTGTTATTGCTCTCGTTTTTATACAATTCAACAAGTTATATACTATATAATTAATTAATGCCAATATGATTAAGCATGAAACTTTTTATTAAAACACAAGCAACCCTATATAGTGAGTCAATCAACTCTTCCTCTACTTGCTTTACATGATCTTTATAGTCCTTAATATTTGAATGCTAACCATGTCATTGGACTTATTGTATAGTGAGAAGACGAATAGAGAGGAAACATAATTGACCACCTTAATCTTTTTGTTTCCAAGGAAAATTATTGCATTTTTTTATTCATAAAAAAATATGGAAATCACATCCATCAAGTGCATGTAGGACAATAAAAATATATGCTCTTTATCCATTCAAAAATATATAACCATGTGTATCTAGTACAAGCAAAAAATGATTACAAAGAATCAAGGTTTTAAAAAATCGTCATTCCTTTCTTTTTCCTTTTTTGTTGTTTACCTTAATTCACCCTCTTAGCAAGGGATGTCAAGGGATATATAGCTACCATTTGTATGTTTTTTCCCCGTAAAAATATCAAAGTTCAATTTTTATTCAAAATTTGAACCATATTGTTCATTAGGCTGAATAGCTTTACATATTCTTCATGCGTGAATTACTTGCAGTATATCAATCTTCAGATGATTTCTAATCATTTTCATAATTCAACAAGTGTTGGTCCATATGATTCCTTGCAAATTGTTCTAGATATACATGTCTGTTCACAATGTTGTGTATTCCTTTGAAGATGGAGTATTGTATCTTCATCCATCGTCAAATAGCCCCATAGAACATGGGCAGTCAGGATTATTGAATATGTCTTGGATCTATCTCCTTAATGGTGTCTTTGTTAATCTCTCATACATGTGTGGTTCCATCCACAAGAAATACCCCTTTTTTAGATAGTTTATCAGCTAATTAATTCCACTCTTTGAATATATGCTATCTTATGTTAGCTTCCAAAGGTCCACTTTTCACCAAAGATGCATGATCCTTGTCTGAGTTGGAACTCTCTTATTCATAATCTCTCTCCAGTCCTCTTAATGTCGTGCCCATAGTTACCAGTGGCCTCGAATAAGTGATGTCCAAATGGTGTTTATCCTCTTAATTCGTTGTTGCAGAGATGTTTCTTTCAATTAAATTTTATGGACCAACATCTTCATCCTTCTCTAGTTCTAAAGTTTTGTATAAAACCTCTTATTTTCATCTATTTCTTTGGATTGGTACTGCCCAAGATGTTTCAAACTCTTTGTCTTTGGTTTGGAGCCTTATTTCTTGGAGGATGGGGTTGAGCCTATGGACAAGTATCTTGGATGTTACTTGTTTGATGACAATTCTCACACTAAAAAGTTGTGTTTTTATAATCCATGTCCACTTGTAATTTTCAATTTGATTTTTTTATTATCTAGCATAGCTTTATCGAGATCCACCACATCAAAAAAACAAGCATATGTTGCAATACTCACGTTATCTCTCTCAACATTTGTCTAATATAAAGAACCCAAAATATATCCAATGCCCTCCAAAATTGGTAAATGCCAAAACCATAATGGCAAATTGGCCAAATGAACCCATACATGCATTTTGGTTACTAGCAAAGAGTTAGGGTCAAATTTTGAAAATCATGGAATTATAAACAAGCATGCTCTTCCCCAGAACCAAGGCCAATCCTCCATTACTTTTTGATATACATCATGTTTGAAAAAATAGAAAATATAATTTCCTTTAGAACAAAGTAATATGTCACACTCATATGCCCAATTTGTATGTATGCACTTGTACAAAATTGTAGAAGTATGTAGCTAACCACTAAACCTACAAATGAGCCTCCTTTCTTATAGCTGGAGTGAATATAATGTAATGTCCTATTCTAAATAAGCATCTGAGACACCCGTTAACATATTTAATTCCCATAGGTATGAGCGCGTATCAAGGAAAAGGGAATTTACTAAGGACATTTAATACAGGGAACAGAAAGGAACATTTCTTCAGTATTATTTGGTCATCAGTATATTAAAGAAGGCCATCAAGTTGACTTAGATCTGTCGACGGGGGTTCACACTCTGTTGACACCCCTCTTCGATGTGACTCCCTAAACACCGGCCCGGATAGGTTTTACCCTAGCCAGCAACACCTGTGAAGCAGATGCAGTCTCACCTGAGATGCTTGAGGGAGGGCTGCAAGAACCACGTTTCTGCAGTAGAGAGGAGGAATCGTGCACTTATTTTCTCTCTATCGTTGCGTTAACCAGAGATCCAGACGAGGGTTTTGACATTAATTATTCACATTCAGTTATATTAAAAACCATTCCCATCAGAGTAGTCATCACATCATCTTATTCATTCCACAAAGAGATCGACAAGTATGGAGTTATCCATCATGCAAAGGCATCTCATCATTCATAAACATAAATCATATCGTAACATTTAGTCATTCAGATTGCATCATTTAAACCATAAAACTAGCAAATGTAAGATCATAGACCAAGACACAAATTTTCCAACATGATCCGACCATGTCCTATTACTTTGTAGGTCAAAACATGTTTCCAAAATACATCCCCTGGTCGATAACTTTAGACCGAAATAGCAGATACAAAGATGTCAAAACAATAATCTCTGATAAAATCCCATATATAATTCGTAAAAGGATCTCCAAAATGATGATCTCTTCCTACTACATTTCTAACTCTATATATAGGCTTGCGCCTTTACAAAATGGTCCACATACGAGCATCTACCTAACTAACTTGGACCAAAACGTACAAAAATACACCCAAGCCGACTCTTGTCAACTTCTCTACCTTGCGCAGGCTTGCTTGGTCTTCATCACTTGTACACCATGCACATCCATATCACCTGCCAACGAGCCCCCAACACAATCTTATGGCTTGTCCTTGAGCCACGTCAACTACAAATCGTATGGGTGTTGATCCGGACCTTGAAGTCGTCATATTCCTTTTGCACTGCATCAACTACTTCCTTTGCCTAGGTGAAAATATCTGTGAAACCGTCTGCATTCTATGTTGTCAAATACTCTGTCACCTTTTCAGCCACTTGCTTGCGGCCCTCATCAGTAACTTGTAGTGCTTGCACAGCTTTCATTGCCAATTTCTCACCAATGTCCTGGAATTCATCTAGTTGGGTTGTTTGGCGCTGATGTCGTTCTCTTGCTTTGTTGGATTTCTGTTGAAGTGCCTTCAACTCCATAGTTTGCTTACCTGCACCACTGGAGGCATCATCTTGAGCGATGCCCACGTCATTGTTAACTGCACCTCTGCTTCATGGAGTTGTGTGCCTAGTTGTTGTATTTGCTCGTCTTGAACCACACTCATACAAAACTTTGTGGTTTCTTCAGCCAACGTCTTGGCCATCTTCTCATAGTCTTCGACTTGTGATTTTGCATCCTCAATCTTTCCTTTGCGTGCAGCAAGATATTTTGGTGGAATACTTGGAACTGCTCGCACTTGCAGCTCGTTGTTTTCCTGTTTCAAATCTGTGATGATTTCTCCAAAGCGCAGAATCTTTGCTTCTGTGAACATTTCATCTGTGATGTCAAGGATTTCCTGAGATTCGGTCGCAATTGATTTTTCCAATCACGCTCTATCGTCAAAAGCTTGTGCCTTAGCCCTTGACTCCTCATCATGTGCTTCCCTCATGCACTTGATTTCCTCATTTGCTATGACTACTTGCTCCTACAATTTACCAAGGTGATCACAGACAATGGCCTCACGGTCGGCAAGCTCTTGGCTTGTGATCTTCTGCAATCTGCCAAGTATGTGGGTAGGTAATTCATTGACATCTAAGCTGATAGTGTGGAACTAGTGTACTAAGGAATCGACGTCCTCGCTACCCGAATCTAGGATCGTGGTTGAATTTGTACAATATAGACCCTTGTCCCCATGGCGATCTCCACTGCTCTTTGTGCTACACTAGCTTGTGGCACCATCTCTAACACTGCATTTGTCAAAGTAGATAGCAAATTTTTAACCTGGTGAAAGAACCCAGTTGAATGGTCTTTCAGCTGCACCTTGCTTGCACTAGTCGCAGTTGTGATCGCAGCCATGATGCGATCGACTTGATCTTCCACCACTCTTTTAGTGTTGCCGCCTTCACCATGCTCATGTCTCCTCTTTGTTCTGCTTCCTCAAATATTCTTTCGGCCTCAGAATCCATCGGAGTCTTGGATGACTCCTCATGCGACTCCTTATCGCTTTTTTGTGTTTGTGCTTGCTCTATCGGTGCATCGAGTGAGGGGCCCGCCTCAATATCTGACAGGTCCTCGACACTCACTGGTACTTTCCACTGAGCAGGCCAATCATCAATGATGGCGTCCACCTCATCATCTGTCAACTTGTACATGGTAATAAGCCATTGCTTGTCACTATGCCTGCGTGCTTGAATGTAAATAGCGTGTGGGCCCATCACAAACTATGAGATCCTCTGGTATAGTTTTGTTGCTCCCTCAGTCATCCATGGAACCTTCCCGAATACATCATACAGTGCATCCCAGTAAATATAGAACTGAATCTCGTTATCAATCAGTCACTCCTTCTCATTGATATACCACAAATTCGGACACCTTGCTCCCTTGCACTCCTTGGAGACTTCAACTTCCATGCCCTGATAATATGTGGGCTCCATCCATCCGACTAGTCCAATCAAAATCAACAACCAAGAGTAAGTGAAGGCGCACTTACCTTCCTGGATGAGCATAGCATCCTCTATTAACTGATTCAACAAAAATAGTGACCAGTTCATTTGTACACCTTCTACGCATGCAATGACCCCAGATGTACATTGGTTCGGTCAGTTTTTCCTAAACATATTTACCACCAATATCTTTGTTGCGGCCCAAACATCTCTCTCATTGATTGTGCTAATGAAATAATCCCTCTTGTCTCAAACAACATTATATTTCTTCTTTAGCTTGGTTGTTATCCACTTATTGTTGTCCTTGCCGCGGAAGTACTGCAACGGGTCATCCCCCTTCACAGGAAACCCCGTAACTTGTGAAATTAACTCAATGGTGACTGGCACTTTGGTGTCTAGCCACAAATAAATGCCACGGAAACAACCCAATAGTTTCTTCACATAGGCGTTGGACTCTATTAGGCTACCATAATGTCCTGTATGTGTGAGGCTTGACAGCCCCAACCGCTGCAACCCCATGGCGCACTGCTGCCGCGCTTGAATAACAGGTCCTCTGTCTCCTTGTTCTTGCGAATCGAATGGCTCGTCTATATATCCTGCATAGGCCAACAGATCCTAATCATTGTAGGTAATTTTTGTTATAAAAGGCACAATTTTGAGTGTGATGTGCATTCCTTGCGGTATTGTGGGCATCTTCACAGGGTACCATTGATTCTTCAATATTTTTACTTATGGCGCACCTACCTTCCTGAGTGGGATAAACCTAGGGATGTCGTCTGTAGTGACACATTTTTTAGCCGTAGAATCCTCTCCTCCAGTGGTCAATGGTCCAGCCTGGGCTTCTGCTTCGACTTCAGCCCAACTAGAACTTCTTGTGGTTCACTTTTCTGCGATGGTGACTTGGGCCGATTTGCGCCCCTCTTCTTTTGTGTAACCCGTGGAAATTTTGTATGTAGATCGAGCCTCTCCTCCATAATTAGCATCATTACTCATGGGGAGTCATGAACACTACCACTCTAAATAACTTGGGCCATTACAGCAACTCTGCCACACTCTTGTTCGTAACTATTTTCAGCTAACGCTATGCTCATCTCAACAATCACAATGGTTCATCCAACTAGCCCCTGTTAATTTTTATAGCTTGAATGCACTTGTGAAAAAAAATTTGAACCATCACAGCCAAATAATCGATCGATCAACCAAATATGTCACTGATTCTGCAAATCCAACGGTTGAATTCCCCATAAATGTGTGTCCCGTCCAGTTGCGTCATCATCCATCTAGTTTAATTGCTTCATTAATTTCACAATTTGACTGTATCGCATCCCCGCGGATGTCACCAAACTACTTTCCTTCTATGACTTAAACATCTTTCCTTTCACTGTAACCTTTCTTGTTGTGAGATCCTCCCCTTCAACATGTTTCCTGTTTGTTTTTGTGCAATGCCTTAAGCATCGCGCTGCACCTGGCTATCCCGGTAGGGCTTTAACCAGATTCCATTTACTAACTTAGGCAGCATTGCACCATCTAGCTGCTGCAACTGTACCACACCTCCATTTGTAATGAAATGAATAACATAGGGACCTAACCAATGCATTTGTAACTTACCAGGATGCTTTGCAAACTTGTTGTCATAGAGTAGCTCCATATCTCCTTGTTGGAAGTCATTTGCTTTAATGTGTCGATCATGCCATGCCTTCTTACGATCCTTTTCAACTTGCTAATGAAACTTGATGATGAATCAATCTTCCTCCATTTGTACCAACTACGCCAATCATTCCTCAAGTGCTCCTTCATCACTCATACATGTCGTTGCTGTAATGCATAGACTTGTAACAATATACTCCATCGGCATCATCGCTTCTTAACCATTGACGAGCTTGAACAGTGTTTTCCCTATCAACTGCTTGCATGTCATCCTGTAAGCCCACAGTATCACGGGAATATTCAAATCCCAAACATTACGGTTTGCGTTACATACCTTTGTTAATGCAAGCTCCAAAATTTTGTTGAATACTTCGACCGTTCCATTTGCTCACGGGTGATAGAGAGTGCTCTTCTTGTGCCGAATCTTAAATTCTTCTGTTAGTGCGTTAATAGTGTGATTAATGAAGTGACTCCCTTGATCGCTCGTCGATATCTTCGGACAACCAAACTAAGTGATGACATTACTGAACAGGAACCTTGCTGCAATCGCAGCGGTGCAATCCGTCACTGGTGCTACTTTCACCCATCTAGTGAGATAGTTTGTTGTTGTGATGATGTATCGTGCACCTGTCCTTTTCCCTGATGGGTTGATGGATCCCACAAAATCCAATTCCTACTTATCAAATGGTTGTAGCATTATCTGCGGTACTGACTACATATTATCCCTTCGCGATGCCTTCCCCATCCTTTGACAAACATCGCAGCTTTTTCCATAATCCACACCATCACTATGCAAGGTTGGCCACCAGAGGCCAACTCGAAGTATCTTCATTGTAGTTGCATGAACTCCAAAGTGTCCTCCTACCACTTTGTCGTGTGCTTCAACCAATATCCTCCCCTGTTCATGCAGTAGAACATATCGATGTAGAATCTCATCCGGGCCCATCTTATAGAGTTGTCCAATGATTAGCTGAAAATACACAGCTCGAACAACCAATCGCTTCTTCTGACTAGTGGTAAAATCATCCGGCACTTTCCCTGTCGACAAAAACTGAATAATTTGCTCATAATGATCGTCGATCATTCCAACCTTAAATAACTATGCATCAGGTAATCCATCTTCAATGCTAGTTGGTTCTTCGCCTGTCTCAATCTGTGACAAATGATCAAGACCTGCATTCAAGAAACATGACTTCACAACAATTTCAAAATCATACTCTTGCAAGAGTAATATCCAGCGGCATATCTTCCCCCCCAAACACAGGCTTGTTAACTAATTATTTTAATGTGGAATGATCAATGAAAATCTTAAAATGTCCCCCCAATAGATAATGACGAAATTTTTGGATCGCATACACAATCGCTAAGGCTTCACGTTCTATCGTGTTGTAGTTATCTTCTGCAAAGGACAACTTTCAGCTTGCGAAAGCAATCGAATGGTCAATATATCCTTCACTAGGTTGCACCAAAACCACTCCTAATGCGACTGATGATGCATCGACATGGATATGAAATTCCTTTGTCCAGTCCAGAAAGACCAATATTGACATTGTGACAATCTTATTTTTTAGAGTGTTTAGACTCCCTTGACACTCGTGACTCCATTCGAATTGTGCATCTTTCTTCAACAGCTTCTCCATCGGTGTTGTGATCGATGTGTAACCTTGTATGTACTTCCGACAGCATCCCATATGTCCCAATGTCGCTCTAAGTTGTTTCACATTTGTCAATGGGGGAAGATTAACAATTAGCGCAATCTTAGTTGGATCTACCAACAACCCTTCCTTACAGACGATGTTCCCCAACAAAATCTCAAATGTTGCACAACATATACACTTTTGCAGATTTAGTGCGATCTGGTGTTATTGACATCTTTCCAACATCAGTCGCAAGTTTGCAATGTGGTATTTCACTAGTCCATAAACAATCCAATTTTCCATGTATATCGCCAAAAATTTCTGAATGAAGTCCTTAAATGCAACGACTATGATCCTTGAGAATATCACAAGTGCATTTTTTAAGCCAAACGACATCATCGTGTACTGAAAGCATCCCCACTTAGTCACAAAAGTTGTCTTATGTTGATCTTCCTTCGCAATCTTGATCTGATGATAGCCTGAAAAGCCATCTATGAATGAATAGACCTCCTGGCCACCTACACCTTCCAGAACCTCGTCAGTAAATGGTGTGGGGAACGGATCATGAAGGCATGCATCATTTAACTTCTAGAAATCAACACAGATTTGAACTTAGCATGTCTTCTTATCTTGAACCACCATCAGACTAATCCATTCAAATTCTTCCAATGGTTTGATGATCCCAGCATCCAACATTCTGTCCAATTCATCCTTCACTCGCTCCTTTTATCGTGGGTTCAATTGATACATATGTTGCTTTACCGGCTCTGCATCTAGTTTGAGTCGGATTTTCATTTCTCCCAAGTCTCCTAGAATCCCTTTCATTTCAGATAATTTGGTCGGAAATAAGTCCTAGAACTCATGAAACAGATGGGTAATATTCGCCATAGTAGCTTCTACCCAATAATCCAATATTGGCAAACTTCGTTTCATCCTCTGTCCCAATGTTGACATTCTGAATATTCAGTGCTTGGTGAACTTTGTCTATCATTATCTCTGGTGCTCCGATGTCTCGACTTCTGTCAAAACCCCAAAATTTTCCGAAAAATTTAAAATTTTCAAAATACATATAAATTTCATAAATGCAGTGAACTAATTGTTCTTTTAGTTATATGTTAATGAATTCATTATCTAAATTATCTATTTGATTATGTTTATCTTATAGAACAATTCTTTTTCAGTTTACTGACTTGTTTTTCTTTGCGACCACAAGGTGGAACTGTCATGATGTTCTGGGCTTACTTAGCTTTCGAGCTAACACAGAAAGTTTTCCTGCTCTTACAGACTTACAGGTAAGAAGTTCGGGTGCTGCTTGTCAATAATTCTAAAGCATTTGGATATAAGTTCATTGCACAAAAATAGCTCAGTAAAGGAATATAAATGTTATTCAAATTCAAGTGCTTTATGAGGTAAAACCATTAAATCGTCAATCCTTTTAAGATGCTATGGGAATGAGATTTAGTTCTCTCAGTACTGACAACAATAGTATTCTTTCTAAAAGACGTAAATCAAAGTTCTTACTGCATACTAAACTCTTCGATGTCTATCCTAGTCGTCATGTGTAAAAACGTCTTAAATATTTCTCTGCAAGTAGATTAAGAATGACAGAGTTATTACGCCAAGGGTCTAATTTAAATTATGTATAAATACCAAATACGTTATAATAGATTTGGTTACTGTCGTGATGAGAAAAGAATGTATATTGATAATGAGTTTATATACCAATAATTTCACCTCCAAAACTTTGAAGTTTAAAGGGATTAGTACCTTATTGCATGTTACAATCAAATAGACTAAATGGTGGAAGAATCGAATTCCTCTGCACTATATTTGCTTGTAAATTATTATCCAGTTATGGTTACTATATCCTTAAAATTTTAATGTCAAGCCCCTTAACATATTAAGACTTAACATGAATAAAAAGCATACCTTATTAGTTTAATAACTACACAAACAAGGCAAAAGAGGTTAACATAGCAAAAGGATATTTACTATAAATTGGTTCTATAACTATCCTTTATAACAACAATTAGTATAATTTAGGATAAAGTTATAAGCAATATTCTCATTATAGTAACGTTGTTAGTTCCTTTTGTTAACATTATTATAAGGCTTTATTATTACCGAGATTATAACTGTTTGATGAAAGCTTACTTGCATAGCAAAGGGGTCGTAACACTCCCCACGACTTTGATGATGGTTATGGCATAGATTGTATAATAATGATTTCTTTGTTTCCATGCAACGTATGTAATAGGTTGACATTGGAAAACATTGGTTATGTTGGAACCTCCGGTTATCAAATGATTGGAAAAATATTCGATGGAAAGCTCGTCGGGACTATACACTCATACCCACAACATGCAATTTATTTGTTGACTAACGTAGCATCGTCTTGGCCATGTGTTGCATAGTTAAAAAGCACAGTCTTGAACCCTAGCTTGTCAATATCCCGTCGCCTTCGGGCCTCATGCCGCTCTGCTACAATGCTCTTGTCTGCTCTGTCACTGGCATCTTGCTACTGGTAGTCTTCCTGCTTGTTCTACACCTCGTTAGCTCGTCCCGAAAGCATAGTAGAGAAGTGCTGTTACCCAATGTTTGTTGTTTGGGCATAGGTCAGTAGTTCTTTCTTCAGGGTTTCACCATCGTAGTGAGTTCAATCCCGAACCTTTCGACTGCAAGGAGTTTCCTTCCTCCTTGGCCTGGCACTAAGAGTGGTAGTCTTTCAAATTAGAGTTGCTGGGGCATAGGTTTTCACCGCAGAGTAGTGTCTTTGGCTGGGAAGAAGTGACGACCCAAGCGTAATTGTTTGTTGTGCTTACTGCTCCTATTCTTAGTCATGGTTGGTTGTTTACTGTGTGGTAACCTCCTTCCTTCTTGCAGCAAATGAAGGGTTTCCTTCTCCTCGCGCTGGTGGTTGCTTTACTGCTCGTGGGTGGTCGTGCTTCAATAACATTCTAGGTAAGGATGCTGTAAACCCTTCCATTACTTCGCAAAAAAAATTTAATACATAAATGTTTATTTTGTAAACAAGGTTTTAATATTATTATTCTTCTTGTTAACAGGTGTTGACTCAACCTTTCATGTAGACAAAGCAAGACTGGAACAGCTACTAGCTTACGGTAAGCCTTGGAGTCTCCATGGCCATTCTACCTTGTCCAATCCCTTATGGGATATTTATGGGTTGGTCACTGTGGCCTGTATAACCCTTGCGGTTTTTGGTTTACCCAGTTACTGGGTTCGCTGTTTTAATGGATGTTGAAACCCTTGCTTTATGCAGGGTTCTCCGGCTTAGGCCGTGACTGTAAATTTTGGTTTTGCTCATTTACTGTGTAAATATATATGAAAGAGAAGAAGGGCTGTTAGATCCATAAGTTGTAAGTTTTATTGGAAGCCGAGGGAATTAGAAGAGCTTCAGACTCTTTGATTATTTCTCTGTTGTATATTTTGGATTTGTAGGGTTTACCCTAACTTGGCGATATTAAAAGTATTTACAGTTTCTTTAACATACCTGTTATCTACAATGTAGTACTGTATTTGTTGAGTTATTACTGATGTTGTATAATAATTGGTTAAGCTCGATGAAACGAGCATAGTTATATTATGTTAGTTAAATTCCTGCGTTTTAAAGCATTTGAATTTTTACCCTGAAATAATAATTAAATATTACTTGTTAGGTTATCTGTACATTGTTTTTTTTTATAGTATTTAATTACTTTATTTTAATAAAGTTTTTAAATGTTGTTTATACAAGTTAACCTTTCCAATATAAGAAATTTCATGATTTTACTGTTGTAATTATGTATCTGTCAGATACAGCTTTTGAGTACAGAAATTATATTTTAATTAATGCTTACTATAATGGGATAAGTGCATTACTTTACTCACTTAGTAATACTGTTCCTATAATTATATATTACCTTTATAGTTAGTCCATAGAAGGTGTATAATAAGAAGTGTTTTTCTGTTTTATTTTTATGCTTCTGTACTAATATACTTTATAAGAAGCCTCGTTAAAGTTCTGTATTATTCTATGACTGTTATAGTGTTTAGTATTTATAATAAAAAGAAGAGAATAAACTATTTATGTTCTGACCTGTAATCTATATGATAATATTTGTTTAAATTTCTAGAAGATAGGTTAATAGATATATAACTTATATAAGTTCTGTCAAACAAAAATGACAAAAAAAAATTATTTAGTTCTATAATGTAAATAAAATAAATATCTTACACTTAATAGTTTTAGCCTTAGAAACAAATCTAAATTGGTCTATCCTCATTCACAGTTTAAATCTTATAAAAGAAAAGAATACAGTAATTATTTATCCTATTCAGAAAAGAATAACCTATAGAGATGAATGGCATTCTAAATAACCTAACATTGCATAACTTAACTTTTATAAATTCTCTTCCTTTGTTTCAAAATAAGATAATAAAGTGACTGAAAAGAAAACTGTACAGAGAATCTGTTTATCTATCTAAACCTACTTCTGTTAGTAAAAAGATACAGTTTCTTTCTTTGTTTCTAAAATCTATCATTCAAGTCTAGGTATAACCCTAATCCTTTTCCATGTACAGAATGCTATTGGTTCTGATAGTAAAATAAATTAAGCATTCTCTTAAACAAACTAACATTTTATTCTATAATTGCATCATACTTCCTTTATATAATTTCACCACCTGTGCTGGAGTACGATCTGGATCACTCCAGATGAGGAAAAACACAGGTAGGGTTTGTTTCTCATTCAGAATAACTTCATTACTAAACAAACTAAGTTATCCTATCCTCTAAGTTTTACATCATAAACTACAAACACATCATTCAATCATACACAGATAATAACACAGAAATTAAATAATATCAGAACCTGTTCTTAGAGCTTGGTCGACAACAGCAATGGGAGGCCGTTCCTCCCTACCAACTCCTGGAGAGCGCTCAAACAGCGACTCCTTGGGACCCCCAAGCTTGCTCTAGTCTCCTTGGCTAGAACTAGGTGCAACAATAATCAAGTACCAGTCTTGAGACTTAATAGCAATCCTGAACTTATCAGTCAATTCTCTCAGATAGCAAGCTGTTTCAGACCAAGTTACTGCAGTTTATCTCTCAAAACACTTTCCTTACAGTTTTTCCCATTTTCCCCAATGAATTCCTTGAAGTGCATTCCCCTAAATGATTCTTCTCCTGGAAAATATCAGAGCAGCCTCAACTCTCTACATTGGGTACTTTTGAAAGATTGCCTAGGTCTTTTTGGGTTAGTTGTCATTAATTGAGCCACCTGCTCTGATCCCACTTTCTTGGGGGATCATGACCCCAAATGTAGGGAAGTTGCCACCTACAACATAGGAAGTGTTTGAGGATGCTGCCACTTGTCTTTTGCTCTCCACCTAGTTCCTTCCACGAGTTTGACCAGTAACACTCTTATTAACAGCTCTCCCAAGCTGTTGTCTCTACTTTTTATTTATTAAAAATAAAATATTCAAAATTACATTCCACTTCTTTTGACTCTGCTGAGTCATCAGTTCCTACTTAGCATTAAATTTAACATAATGTCTTAGGAATCAAATAAAAACAATTAACATTATTTTACAAAATTGGGGTATGTGACAACTTCCTTCAAATTCTAGGATATTAATATTTCTTGGATCATCCCTATCGCCAAGTCCTCTTGTTATATTGTAACACTCTAGCATCGACTGCATTACTGGTATCTCATCTGATTCCACCATAAATGTGACTCGAACTATTTCCAAGACATCTCAGATGTGCTGAAGTGTGTTATGACTCACTAGATCAGCATACGCAAAGCTGAAAGTGTGGATGAAATAGACTGTCAAGTATTCCCATGTCGTGATATCCTTTTAGAGCTCTATTTAAACATACCACCGTCGCGGAATTTCATCAAGTGTGTGTACAAAAGCATGTACCCACTCCTCCTTTGGTCGTGCCACCCACATAGCCTAACATGTGGCCAAATGATCATTGGTATCATTTTGACCATCATACTTCTCGAATTGATAGCGATCTGGTTTGTCGAGTCAAACTGCCATCAACCTGCTACACAACAACCACCTGTTGATCGATTTATTATGTGTCACCCACCATCGTACTGGAGTGGCCTTCAGCGGCTCCTCCAGTGTGAACAATCTTTGAGGTTCGGATACGTTCTCTTTGAACTCATTGATGAAATCAGTCAAGTTGGGTATCCCTTCACATGTTGGTATCTCAACAACATCTATTGTGACCCAACGTGATGACTGAGTGACTCATCCACACTTTTGAATTTATACTTCAGGCAGTCGATTCTGCCAATTTTCTAGCGCATTGTCAAAATCTGATGATGTGGAGCTAGAAATTCTCCAGCCCAACTCCCCATCCATAGTGGGATGGATGTAGTCTTCAAAAATATTGTATGCTTGATCCCATCCCCCGTGACCTCCTCCTTTACTAGATCGACATATCTTCTACCTTCGCTCAGATCCAATGGGGATATGACCCGAAAATCATGGTTCTCAAAGGTCATTACTCACTTCTTGAAGTTGATCAATGCCAGATTGTCATTACCCCACCCTATCCCCAATAGTGTAGGGTATGAGCTACCTTCGTCGATGATCTTGATAACATCAAAATCTGCATATGTCTTCATCCCTTCTACTTCCACCAATAAGTGCGGTACTCGCCCAATTGTGACACCGTGGCCTAATTTTCCAATCACACTTGTACCAGGGACCAAACCAACTGTGGTTTTCCCATATTCTCCCTGTCTGATTTATCAAAATGTTGACCTATGAGCCTAATCCAGAATGACATAATCCACATCATAATCACCAATCTAGACATTCATTCGCATTTCTCTTCCAGTTTTCTTCTTGTGCAAATAATTCACAGCGTAGTCCAGTCAGATTTTCTCTAGTCGATATAGAAGACTTGTGATCTCAGCTAGCACATCAGGGTATTTCGCTAGCAACAAACAGCTTTCAAAGAAATTTTGCAAGGTTCCAGCCCTACGTGAAGGTCCTTCTGTAAGTGTCGAACCAAAAGTAGGTGGAATTTTGTAGATGGCTTTCTTGCTCGTATCTCTTTTGATGATGTCTCTTGTATCAAAGAACATTTCTTTCTCAACATCGATATCAAATTGAACCTTATTTCAAGTCGTCGATTGAATTTGTAGGATTGGACCATCATCTCTAGTTGTCACACCTCCTCGAATTATGACTGCAACATCAACAGGTTGCGTTCCGGGTTCCGCTGAAATCTTCCCCACAATCAGCCCTTGATTCTAAATTTGAGGTTGATTCATATCCTGGTTCACATTTTTATTTTGGTTTTGCGGTGGCAGAACGTTCTTCACTTGCACTTTGTGATCAATTGAGGTAAATATTTAATAGTATGGTATGCATCTATACAGTAGGTACATTGCAAATGAAGGTTTGGGCAGTCTCTTTGATAATGCCCCAATACTCCGCAATTATAGAATTGCACAGGTCTACGACCTTTTCCTCCTCCTTGAATGAAACCTTTGTTCCGTACTCCTCGGGCTCCTTTGCAGATTCCTCCTTGTGGCTGGTACTGCAGTTGATTAAACTGTTTCTATTATGGCTGATTCAGCTGTGGATGGGCATATTGCGGTTGAGTATATTGCGGCTGGGGTGGAGCATACTGCATCTAATTATACTACAGCTGCAGTAGAGAAAACTGTAGTTGTGGTTGCGCAAATCGTGGTGGCTGTTGCGGTGACAGACTCTCTGTTGATTGGTGTTCTTCTCCCTTCATGTAGTACATATCTATTGCCCCTTCTTGCAGCGGGTCATATGCTCGACAATCGTTTTCTTCATGACCAACAAAGCGACAAAAAATACAGAAAAAAATTCGCAGGTTTCGATACTACCTTTTGGAGATATACACATTCCTCATGTCGATGTCCTCGAGTTTGACAGATGCGACACCATGGTAAGCTACATTGACTTAATGGATTTGGAGCACCCGATTGTAAGTAATCATGGAAGTCTGAGCATTGATCTTTATGATGTCCTTCCATGCGACATTGGGTACACCACACTTCTTCACGAATTTCTTTTCCCTTCTTGATATCTTGTAATTGAATCATCAGATGCACCAGTTGTGATCAAATATGATTCATTCCGACTCCAGTTTCCCCGACTAGTGAAGCCTCTAGCTTCATTGCAATCTCCAAAGCCTCACTCTGTGTCGTCATTTTCTATTGCATTAATGGTATTCATATATGTGGTACTAATGATGCGATGAACAATTCTTTGTGTTGTACATCGCTCATTCCAAAAATGACTTTCTCCATCAGCATCTTGAATCACTGATCAAAATCCCATACCGACTCGTTCGGATATTGCTTTATTTCCTTCAATTTTGTGATGTACTGTGACTCAGATTTGGGTTTCTTGAATTCCTCAATCAACCTGATTCTAATCTCCACCAGAGTCTTTTGTTGATTCCCTTTCAAAACTTGTACAAACTTCATATACCAGTCTAATGCGCGACCTCGAAAAGTTGTCTCTCGTTGACCCTTCTTAATGTCATCATCTTGGACTTGCTTCAAAGTCCATACCGCTTCACAGAGAAACCAATATTGCTCAGGATCCTGAGTCCCAATCCCATGGAACGAAGGTAATTTCACATCGTCTCCCACCATTCTGGACCTTCTTCCTATGCTCCCCGATCTGCTACTATTATTTTAGTGATGACACATCGAGAAGTCTTGTGATGATATGGTGTTTCTTCCTGATTGTGGCGCAATACACAGAGGTGTAGGTATGTTGTTTCTTTGGGTTGGTCCTTCCTCGGACTTGGGCATAGCTTGGTCATCTCCTTCATTGTTGTAGGGTCACTTAGTCCCTTGTGATATTCTCTCGTACTTTCTTGTTTCTGTCGCACCATGACTCTCCTCAGTCCTCTGCCTCTTCTCTTGCTGGAACCTCACCCCACTTCGCAGAAGACCACATTCTTCCTTGACTTCCATCATAGTTTCATTGTAACTCCCATCCATATACCCAGTATCATTCCATCCAACCCTCATCTCCGTAGTACCCATAACCTCCGCACACCAGAGCTCTACTCGTCGGATTTCGTATTCAATATAACCTTTTCACATATAAGCTTCTTAATCCACAATTGCAAATACAATAGAAACCTACCTCTTGGTCCTTGGAAGAATTCCCTTTCTGTGTCATTGTAATATTTGACTGTGTTGACTACAAACTCAGTAATGTATCCTTCCAATATACTATAGATCCACACTTCAACAACCCGCGATGCCTTGTTGTCTACCTCTTTTAGCTGCTATATCAACTCAACGATCCAGCAAGTAGGTTTTCCCCCTTGGAAGTTCCTTTTCTGATAGGTCAGCTGTGCCAACCACTCATACAAAATAATTAGAAAATTGGCAAAGAAGTATTCGTGGATATCAGAATAGATATGCCTTCCCATCCACTCTTTTTTCGTTAATCTGGAACTCTGGTTTTCTTCTACCGCAAATTCTCGAGCCTTCTGATCAAACCAGTCCTGGATCTCCGACTTCATCCGATGCCACAACATATCCTCCTCTTCCTCGCACTAAGGTCCCAACAATGGAACCATTTATTGACACAACTATGTCGACAGGGGTTCACACTCTGTCGACGCCCCTCTTTGATGTGACTCCTTAAACACAGGCCCAGATAGGTTTTACCCTACCCAGCAACACCTGTGAAGAAGATGCAGTCTCACCCGATATGCTTGAGGGAGGGCTTCAGGAACCACATTTCCACAGTAGAGAAGAGGACTTGTGCACTTATTTTCTCTTTGTCGCAATGTTAACCAGAGATCTAGATGAAGGTTTTAACATTAATTATTCACATTCAGTTATATTAAAAACCATTCGCATCAGAGTAGTCATCACATCATCTTATTCATTCCACAAAGAGATTGACAAGTATGGAGTTATTCATCCTACAAAGGCATCTCATCATTCATAAACATAAATCATATCGCAACATTTAGTCCTTCAGATCGCATCATTTAAACCATAAGATCATAGACCAAGACACAAAGTTTCCAACATCATCCTCGCATGTCATATTACTTCGCAGGTCAAAACATGTTTGCAAAATACATCCCTTGGTCGATAGTTTCAAACCAAAATAGCAAATACAAAGATGTCAAAAAGATAATCTCTGACAAAATACCACATATGATTCACAAAAGGATCTCTAAAACGATGATCTCTTCCTACTACATTTCTAACTCTATATATAGGCTTGCGCCTTTACAAAATGGTGCACATACGACCATCTACCTAGCTAACTTGGACCAAAAAGTACAAAAATACAAACAAGTCGACTATTGACGACTTCTCTGCCTTGTGCAATCTTCATTGTTCTTCATCGCTTGCACACAATGCCCATCCATATCGCCTGCCAACACATCAGAGCAGATATCAAAAATCATGTGGAGCATGCAGGCCTTATTTCATCTTGCATTCATCAATGAGCAATTAGGTTTGCATGCATGCAAAAGAAAAGTCATGCAAACCCTACAAGATATATAAGAAGATAAGTTGAACCAAAAAGGTACATATTATTATTATTCACTTTTGGAGATTGGTTTCGAGAGAAGCAACAACAATAGCCGCAGCAGCAAGTTAGGGTTGGATGCGTGAGCCCTCAACTAACAGGTGTTTTCGGTAGTGAAATCTATCTACCCTATAATCACTTATCAAATAAATCATTCAAATATATCATAAACACATCAAGTTATCCATTCCTCGTCAAAGATCTAGCACCAGAGCAGAGATTGTTAAAGAGGCCATGTTTTATTGTTGGGAACGAGATGGAAACACTGGGAACAATTCGCCTTGCTTCAGAAAGACCTAATTCCTTCCGCGTGTCTCTTCCATTCCCTCGGGAAGGACCGTATCATTATACTTGGGAATTATCAAATCATCTCTTGCACCATTGAATAAATTTACAAACAAACACATGTGGGAGTGAGGGAAACACACTATTCAAGAGAACCAATTCGCTAGTGTCTAAGAAGGCTTCCAAAGCTATGCATGAACCCACAAAAGTCACTAGGAGAGCCATTCTACCATATCTGGAAATTATTAACTCCATCCGTGAAGTATTGAAGCAATTACGAGCATATCATCATCCAAGAGGGAACGTTTTCCTTGCATGGGCGAATCACCTGAACCCAGCAACACGTTTTTTAAGCTATAGTTGATGCATGTGATGCATTTCTATTGTATACTGAAGAACCATCATATCTATAAATATTGGTATGTTACGATAATCTTAATGAAGCCTATTTCCTATTTTATCTCCATATTTGTCATATTTAGGGTTTTTGGGCACGTAACCTATTTTGCATGCAAACCAAATTATTTTATCACATACTTGAAACATATAAACCTACAAACAATCATCATTATCTGTCAGTATAAAGGTAGAATATCAGTTGGGATATTACATTGGTATCAGAGCATGTTCCTCGCTTATTGTGGGCTTGAACATGAACATTAAATGAATCCATAAGACATTTCTTTTGTGACTTATAGAAGAAGGAAGGGTAGGTACACAAAGGATCTGGAATTTGAAGTGATTAATTTGGAAGACATGTGTTTAGACATGGATACACTCTTATAGAGGAAAGAGAATAGGTGAAGATGACAATAGGATGGCATTCCAAATCTTGGTTAGCGCCTTAAATGACTTAGCTAAGGGACATAAAGAGATGTTACATGCTATAAACAAGTTGGTTATTAAGCCATGACAAGGCATGATAGTCTACAAATTTCACCAAGGGACAGAGGATCCACCAACAATAGCGAAAAACATGTGTACACTCATATGTAGAACACTCCTCACATATACAATAAACCTTCCAGACCTACCATGCCTCACTTTCAGGAAAATTCCATCACGGGACTAATCATACCAGTCGAACCTAGTGAACCATTTGGGGCATATCTATAGGAATACAGGGATTTGGGAGATGAGTTCCACTTAGCTATGTCATTCTCAGACTTCTGTAATATGAAAAGCAGGAACCGACCAAGGAATTTTAACAAAGGATTTACTCATAGCTATGAATTACATAAGACCATAGGTAGGTTGATAGTTTCTAATTTTGAGGGATCTCGTGGATATTCGATGAGAATATGGGTCCAGAAGTTGAATACTTATTTCCAACTACAACCTATGATAGAGATAGATGCCATTAAATTGGTTACCTTACATTTGGACGAAGAGGCTCATGAGTGGTGGTACCATGGGTTAGTGACACTGGGTCATAACACCATCGCTTCATGGAGTGATTTCACACAGAGTCTCATGGAGCAGTTTGATAAGAGGGAGCCTAAGGTACATTTCAAAGAGTTAGTTCAGCTCAAGTAGATTGGCAGTGTCGAGGCATTCATATCATAGTTTCAAAGGGTGGTAGTTATGGTGGCGGATGTATCTGAGAGCAGACTGGTATGTTGTTTACAGAAGCTTTGACAGAACCTTTACGTGGGTGGGCGAAAGCCTATAAACCATCCACTTTATAGGATGCCATCAGTAGAACCTGAGACTTACAAGATTCGTCCCAAGAATAGGTTTTCAGTTAAGACAAATTTCCTAATTAAAAATCAAGACAAGAAACCCTTCCAACAAGAATGGTTGAAGAAAAATTGGATGGATGATGACACTAGGAAGGAACTCAGAAGAAAAAAAATTATGCTTCACTTGTAAAGAACCATGGATTCCATGTCACAGGTGCGCACGGAAAGCTAAAGCTCACGATATAGAAGTATATTCAGATAGTGAAGAAGACGAGGATGAGCCTGAACAAGGAGCAGTTGGGGAGATTAGAACAATAGAGGAGTCACTTCAGGAAGAGTACAAGGGTAGAGTTATTACTACATTGTCGAGAGTACCCAAATTTCATACTCCTTGAGTCAGGGGAGTAGTATAGGGTCATAGGGTAGATGTATTGATTGATGGTGGGGCAACCCACAAATTTATAGATGCAGCATGGGTGACTAGGTGGGGTATTCAAGCAAAGGAATTTGAAGGGTTCACAGTAGCAGTAGCAGGAAATAACAAAATGCAATGCAACCATTGGATTCCAAACTAAATGTCACACTAGGAAACTATAACATGAAAGACTCCTTTTATGTAGTAAATGTAGCATATACAAATGTAGTATTAGGGGTTCAATGGCTCTATTCTATATGGAAGTATACTACGAATTATAGGACCATGGAAATGGAATTCCAAGGATAGGATTGCAAGAGGGTAGTCTTCAGGGGCATGAACACTTATCCCCCCAAGCCAGTATCATCACAAAGGATAGAGGTCGTGGCCAAACAGGGAGACATAGATTGGCCATCCGAATGTTTTGTCATTTTTCATAAACCTCCAGATAACAACACCCGATGTCGAGCGGATATACATGCATTGCTACAGAAACATGAGAGAGTATTCAGAGATATTCCAGTAGGTTGACCACCAAACAAAAGGGTTCAAGCATATTATTGAGTTAGAGGAAGAAACATAGGAAGTCATCACCACTCCATAAATGCATCCCAAAAGGTATAAAGATGAGATAGAAAAAACAATTAAAGAACTGTTGGATTTAGGTTACATACGACCAAGTTCTATCCCATTTGCATCATCAATAGTATTGGTAAAAAAGAAAGATGGCGCATTGAGGATGTGTATAGAATACAGTGACCTAAAAAAACTATCAATAACAAGTACCCTATTCCCATAATTGATTAGTTAACGGATGAATTATAGGGGGCGAAGTACTTCTCAAAAATTGACATGTGATCAGGGTATCATCATATTCGAGCAAGGAACCAAGATATTGTAAAAACTGATTTTCCTTGCCACTTTGGTCATTATGAACTCGTAGTTATTCCTTTATGACTCACCAATGCACCGACAACTTTCCAATCTTACATGAACCATACCTTCAAGTCTCAATTGCGTAAGTTTTTACTTATGTTCTTTGACGACATTTAAATTTAGAGTAAAACTTAGGAAGAACATTTGAGGCACCTAGATGAAGTACTAGGAATTCTAGAAGAACAATCCCTTTATGCCAAAATGTCTAAATGTGAGTTTGGTATGCAATAAATGTTATATCTAGGGCATGTAATAAGTACTGATGGAGTACAGGTTCATATGGAAAAAAATAGATATATCTTGGACTAGCCTACACCAAAAAATGTAACAAAATTGAAGGGATTTTTAAGCCTTTTCACTTATTACAAGAGGTATGTTAAAGAGTTTTCTCAATTAACCACACCCCTCACAGATCTTACAAATAAAGGGGTATTCAACTGGATAGACGAGGCCCAATATACATTTGGAAATATGAAAAAGATTATGAGTTCATGTCCCATGTTGGAACTACCTGATTTCATCCAGCCATTTCTAGTAGAGTGTGATGCTTCAAGGGAAAGAACAGGGGCAGTACTGATATAAAACCATCACCTGATCACTTTTGAAAGTAGAAAACTTAAAGACTATGAATGCCACTAATCTATATACGACAAGGAAATGCTAGCAATCTTACACGCCTTAACAAAATTCATGGAAATGTTAGCAATCTTACACGCCTTAACAAAATTCATGCAGTAGTTAGTAGGAAGCAGGTTTAAAATCAAGACAGATCACAACAACCTCAAATACTTTTTAGAACATAAAGAATTAAATGAAAGGCAACAAAAATGGGTCAGCAAGATCCAAGCTTATGACTTTGAGATATAATATGTTAAGGGGAAAAACAATGTTGTAGCAGATGCATTATCGAGATGACCAACCTCTTTATCACTCATGAGTATATTTACTGACTAGAGGTCTCATCTCTTGGTTGAATATTCAAAAAAAAAATGTACTTGTGATTTATTAGATGGAAAAATACCGGATGACAGGTACAGGGTGATCAATGTCATCATTTACTACCAGAATAGGATCTACCTTATAGTCTCAAAATCATCTTTAAAGAACAGTTTCTACAAGCTTCGCATGATTCACCACTATCAGGACATTAGTTTCTTGAAAACTTATAGACATATTAGAGAGAGGTTCTCATGGAAAGGCCTCAAGGAACATGTAATTCAACATGTTTGAGAGTGCAATACATGCCAATAAAACAAAATTGAACACTCTTATTCGACAGGGTTACTTCAACAATTACCTATACTTGAGTAGAAAAGGGAGAGCATCTTGATGGAATTCATTACATGATTTCCCAAGGTTCAGGGATGATATTGCTTATACGTGGTAGTAGACAAGTTAGCAAAATTTTCTCACTTCTTTGTCATTCCTTATTAGTATTCCACATCACATGTAGCATAATTGTTTTACCTAAGACTATTGCCAGTGACTGAGACAATAAATTCACCAATGCCTTCTGGCAGGATCTTTTCATATTAATGGGGACAAAATTAACTACTTGCACAAGTTATCATCCTCAGAGTGATGGACATAAATAAATAGTCAACAAGTAGATTGAGTGGTATTTAAGAATAATGTAGTATTATTATAATACTACATGGATTAAATGGCTACACCTAGGTGAGTACTATGAGAATACCACACACCATATCTCTATCATGATGACTCATTTCAAGGCTTTATATGGCTATGAGGCACTAAAATTTCTAGATATAGTCTTCAGAGATAGGAGAGCACCTAAGTCAAAATATTAGGTACATGACAATCAAGATATTCTTAAGGCACTAAAAGATAATTTATAAACAACACAAAACCAATAAAAATTGTACGCAGACAGACACAAGGTCGAGCGTAGTTTTTAGGTAGGAGACTTGGTATACTTGTAGCTACAACCTTACAAACAATCTTCACTCAAGAAAAAAGGGGTAGAAAAACTGAAACCTCACTTCTATGGTCCTTACAAAGTAGTCAGAAAGGTTGGGGAGGTGTCCTATGAACTAGGGATTCCGGAGGAGAGTAAAATCCATAATGTATTTCATGTATAAAATCTCAAGAAAATAGTGGGGCGATGCATCGATCCATCCACCAAGTTACCTCCATTAGATGATGAAGGAATCATAGTGTTGATTCCAGAAAGGATTTTACAGGTTTGAGAAAGGAAACTCATAAACAGGGTAATTCGGGAATACTTGGTACAATGGAAAGAATTAGCTACTGAAGACGCCACATGGAAAGGAAAAAAAATTAATGCAACATCCTGGTTTATAGTTGCTTGAGGACAAGCAATTTCAACCGAGGAGGATTGTAATGTCCTCTTCTAAATAAGCATCTAGACACCTGTTAACCTATTTAATTCCCATAGGTTCGAGCGAGTATCAAGGAAAAGGGAATTGACTAAGGACATTTAATACAAGAACGTAAAGGAACATTTCTTCAGTATTATTAGATCATCACTATATTAAAGAAGGCCATCAGAGTAGATATCAAAAACCATGCAGAGCATGCGGGCCTTATTTCATCTTGCATGCTTCAATGAGAAATTAGGTTTACATGCATGCAAAAGTAAAGTCATGCAAACCCTAAAATCTATATAAGAAGATAAGTTGAACCAAAAAGGTATCTATTATCATTATTCACTTTTTGGAGATTGGTTTCAAGAGCAGCAGCAACAGTAGCCGCAACAACAAGTTGGGGTTGAAGGCATGGGCCCACAACTAACATGTGTTTTTAGTAGTGAAATATATCTGCCCTAATCACTTATCGGATATATCATTCAAATCTATCATTAACACATCAAGTTATCCATTCCTCGTTAAAGATATGGCACCAAAGCAAATATTATTAAAACGGTCATGTTTTATTGTTGGGAACAAGCTAGAAACACTGGGAACAATTCACCTTGATTTAGAAAGACTTCATTCCTTCTGTGTGTATCTTCCATTCTCTCCAAAAGGACTGTATCATTATACCTCGGAATTATCAGATCATATCTTGCATCATTGAAGAAATTACAAGCAAATACGTGTGGGAGTGAGGGCGTCCCATTATTCAAGAGAACCAATTCACTAGTGTCCAAGAAGGATTCCAAAGTTCTGCATGCACCCACCAAAGTCACCAAGAGAGCCATACTATCATATCTAGAAAGTCTCAACTCCATCCGTGAAGTATTGAAGCAGTTACGAGCAAATCATCATCCAAGAGGGGACGTTTTCTTTGCATGGGTGAATCACCTGAACCCAACAACAAGTTTTTTAAGCTATATTTGTTGCATGGTATGCATGTCTATTGTTTACTGAAGAACCATCACAACTATAAATATTGGTATGTTACTATAATCTTACTGAAGTCGATTTCCTATTTTATCTCCATATTTGTCATAATTAGGGTTTTTGGGCATGTAACCTATTTTGCATTCAAACAAAATTATTTTATCATACACACCTGAAACATATAAACCGACAAACAATCATCATTATATGTTAGTATAATGGTAGAATATCAGTTGAGATACTACATATAACCAGCTTCCATAGAAGACACTTCCAACAACAACACCTCTTCTAACGTGTCCACTATTATTATTTGCACTGTGCATAAGAAGATTCATATAAGATGCAATAGCTAATTTTTTTATACCACATCTTAAAACATGAGTTTAGATGATGAGGTTGCACCCTTAATCACAACTCCTCCACCCAATTTAATAGCCAAGAAAATAGTAGAATTGTTTAAAATGTTATAATCAAACAATATAAACTTGAAAATGTTATAATCATAAAGTGGACAATTGCAGTTTTAGATGGTTGTCCCTTGGGGGAAGATTGATTTTATTAAAATCAGTCCTGGAGAATATTCTTGTGTATTGGCTATCCTTATCCAAAATACCAAAATCGATTTCAAATAAAATCAGACAGAAGATGATTGGTTTTTATGGACATGTAGCAATAGTAAAGAAGGGGTTCATCTAGTCAGATGGGATAAGATCTATGTGCCAAATAAGTTTTGGATCTGGAGACTGAAAAACATACACTAGTTCAAAAATGCATTTGCTATGAAGAGTCTCTGGAGAGGTCTGTTTGGAAAACATTTATGGAGTGAAATTATTTAGGCAAAAAATTAAAAACAAACCAGTGATTGATTGAATCAGGAAGGGTAATAAAAAGGGCTCTTTAGCTTCAAATATCTAGAGTGGTTTGACTACCACTTGTCCTAGTTTGGGATCCTAGCTTGCGTGGAAAGTTGGGAATGGGAGTCCAGTCAAACTGGGGGAGGATCCTTTTATTGGTGGATATGGGATTTATAAGCTTTCAATTGATACCATGTTATCTTCAAATAACATAGGTATCAAGTTTTTGGATCAAGTGAAAAGACATGATCCTGGGTGTTCAAACACATAGTATTGGTTGCTTGCTGAGGATTTGGGGATGGAAAGAGACTTTGTTTCATAATGGTTCTACTAAATTAAAGGATTAAATCACTCTGGGATCGGGTTGTCAAAGATATATGATGAAATTGCTTTATCTTGGAATGTTTCTACATGTCAAGTAAATGCAAAATTGGCTTATGATGCCATCTCTTTTCCTTGCTTGGAAGTTCATGTTATGAAAGTGGAATGCACCTATTAATTGAAGTACTTATGTTGGCTAGATTTGGAGAACAAAGTCTTAACTTGGGATAATTTTGTTAAAATAAGAGCTATTGGACCGACGTGTTTCCCTCTATACAAAAGAGATGTTGGATTAGTGGATCACCTATTTGTACAATGTTGGTTTACTCATGAAGCGAGGTTGGAAGTAGCTAGGAGTTTTAAATTTTCTATCCGTTCGGCATATGGTGCTTTTGAACAAAGTTTAGCTCTTTGGGCTTCAAATGTTATTAACTTTATAGATTTGCCTTTTTATTTTATTTGGGGGGGTTTGGAGACACATGAATTTGATTGTGTTTGATAATTCTTGGATAAGTACACTCAAAGTAAGCCCCAATATTGCAAGGGTGTACAAAGAATATCATAAGAATACTGAGGTAAAAATTCCCAAATACATTTGTGCACCCTCTTTTTTAAGAAAATGAACCCATTGGAGTTTTTTTATGGAGCTTCATAGTTGGGGCATTGTTGTTCTGGCATGGTTATTATAGTATGAGATAATCATATGCTTCATATGTGGATGGGCTACGATGAAGGCACTAACAGTAGATCAGAACTTCTGGCACTTTAGGGTGTGCTTCTTTTTGCTTTGTATAAAGGATTTTTGTCCCTATAGGTGGCAGGTGACTCCAAGGTGATCATTGACTGGACAATCAGGGATTCAAACCTTCAGGTGGCTATATTATCTCATTGGATGCACATGATTAGGGAGCTACAAGCAAAGTTCAATAATGAAAATCCATGCATATTTACAGGCAGTTCAATTATGAAGTTGATACTTTGTCCAAAAAATCTATTGGACTGACGGAGATCCAACTATTCTATGAAGAGTACCAGGACCATCATGTTATATCAAAGGGATTTCTACAGGCTTATTAGTTTGCCATGCATTTTATTTTTTATTTTTAACAAAAACGGATAATTTTTTTTCTTTTTTAGAAATTTCTAGGACTGAAGAAGCAAATGTCCTCTCAGCCTATTACAATCAACAAGATGAGTCATCTACAAAACAAACAAAGAATGAGCAATCTTCTGAAAGAAAAAAGAGAAGCTCCAAGAAATTCAATCTTTAAGGGATTGGTCGAAATTCACTAGCTTCGCCTTTGAGACTAAGATGACCTTGCACTAGCAAACAGGCATTATTAGCCAATTGGTCTTCCCTTCTATTTAAATCCCGCAAGATATGAAAGGATTCTACCTTTGCGAACTCTTTTATTGAAATTCGGATTTTCTTCAGAATTTTATTCAAAACTGAGTTATTAAATTGGCCTTCTGAATTAATCAATTTAATCAACAATTCAAAATCTCCATAAATTTGAATTGACTGGAACCCAGCCGCCTTTCCAATTTCACAGGCCTTGAGAAGGCTATAACATTTTTCCTGGTTGTTGGACGTGAATCCAACCCCCAGCTAAAACTAGATTCAATTTGCCGATCAGGAGAGATTAACAACCCCCTAGCCCCGGATGTCCCAGGATTTCCTTTAGACGCTCCGTAAAAAAAAATACTAGCATAAGAAGATTTCTTCCAACTGTCAGCAAATTTTGCCTCTGAGCATCGAATTTTCCACGAAGGGGAGCAACTCAGTTTGAAATAAAGTGATTTGTTATTTCCCATATTGCATTGCCCAAGCCACTCGTTGACTTTTCCTGGAAACGTTAACACAGATGGAGAATTGCCAATCAATTCTGCAATAAGAAATTTATTTTTGGTTGCAACTTGAACTAGAGCCGATTGCTTATTACTGAAGATCCCGTCATTCCTAACTAGCCACAACTTTTACCAGGTATACTTCAGAATTAACTGCTAGACTTTTTCCCAATCCATGAATTTTACAATAGCATCTATTTTCCATTCATGCTAGGGAATTCACTCTTGCCAGGAGGAAAAAAATTCAACTACAGAGATTTGGAGAGGAGCAGAAATTGAAAGGCCCCTGGGGACCAACTCTCACACCTACCTAGAAAATTCACAATCAATAAACAAATGGTCAGAAGTATCATTGGCTACTTGACAGAGGCAGTAGCGATATGGCCCATGAAACCCACGAGAGCTTAAATTCTCACCCGTCAGCACCCTTCTGTGCATTAATAACCAGTTGAACAAATTTACTTTGGGGAGGCAAAGTGGAGACCACACCAATTTCCATGTCACTGGAGACAGATTTAAAGCCAAGGGGATTTGCAGTGAAGAGAATCCACACACTGTTGAATAAAAACCAGAGCAACCCCATCCCCACTCATCTTTAAGGTAGCGATTTACAGGAGCCAGACCATATAAGGATGAAAATAAAAATTTCTGCTGTTGAGAGAGGTGCTCCAGAATTTCAGGAAGGCTGCATCCGTCCCAATTCCCATTCCTGTCCCATTTACAAATATTTGCTAGATGGAGAAGGCCTTTATTGATTAGCCAGTTCTTGATCTCACTCAACAAATTTATAGAAGATAGAGGTGGATTTCCAAATACTTTATCATCCCATAGAAAAATCTTTTTCCCACTACCAGGGATTCGATATAGATGTTGTTGAAAATTATCAATTCCTCTTTTACAGAGATTCCAAATTGCTGTGCTTGAGGGGATGGGAGAAGTTTTTGTATTTCTCAGAGATTTTCCCTTGAGGTATTCTTTCCCAAAAATATTACTGACAGGATGATTTTTATTTGCATATAACTGCTAGATAAGCTTTCCTCCCATTGCCAAGTTTACCAATTTAGGGTCTCGGATTTGCAGACCACCCTCTGAGATAGGTCTTTTGAGTGTCTCCCAACTGACGAAGTGCATCTTCTTATGGTTACCTTTTCCACCCTCATAGAGAAAATCTCATAAGAGTTTATAAATTTGAACCGTAATGGATTTAGGGGCAAGGAGCAGAGAAAAGTAAAAGATGGGCAGAGCGGAGAGGACGGACTTAATCAGAATCAATTTACCACCCTTGGTAAGCCACTGACCGCCCTAAAAAACTAATTTATATTTATATTTACCAAGCACTTCCAGCCAAAGTGAAGGAGGGCTAGGACCCAGGGTCAAGGGAAGGCCCAAATACTTGATATTGTCTCAATTAGAAAAACCGGGAAATCCCAATGATTGAGAAATCCTAAGAAGAGACAAGTGATCAATGTTCCAACCATAGGATGCACTCTTTCTTTTGTTAGTCAGACCTCCTGAAGACAAGCAGGAATTTTGAAGAATTACATTGAAATCCCAAGCTATATTAAGAGATGCCCCTCCCAAAAAGAGAGAATCATCAGCAAAAAGAGCGTGATTTATAGAATCCACGCCACTAGTGATCTTAATACCAGGGAGGTAGCCAGCATCCAGTTCAATTGAAAGTTTTCAGCTAAGATATTTTGACATCAAAATGTAAAGAAAATGAGACAAGGGGCACCCTTGAAAAATTCCCCTAGTGGCTGGAAAGAAATCTACTGGTCTTCCATTAACCAGAGGCTCGATCCACGACCAATCAATACATGCTTTTATCAAATGGACAAACTCTGCGCTGAAGCCAAAAGAGGTTAGAACCTGATAGAGGAGGGATATCTTGACCCGATCAAAAGCATTTTTCATATCAAGCTTAATGAGCATGCCTTTTTCTTTCCTTTGAAAGCTAGAATGAAGGGCTTCCTGGACTTGGATCACATTATCAATCAAATGCCTTCCTTTAATGAACCCCCCTTAAAGAGGAGAAATTAAAGATCCTAGCAGAGGTTTTGGTCTATTGGCTAAGATTTTGGCCAAGATTTTATATGAAGCGTTAGAAAGGGAGATAGGTTGGAATCTATCAAAAGAAGCTAGGTTGAATTCCTTTGGAATCAAGGCCAGAAAGGTAGAATTTGTGTTTCCTCCCACTTTAGCTTTCTTGACAAAGGTTGAAATCATTCGAAGAAGATCAGATTTAATAATGTACCAGCAAGCTCTATAGAAGTGGATGGAAAACCCATCTAGCCCTGGGGCTTTGTCCGGCTCCATACTCCAAATCACATCTGCAACTTCTTGTCCAGAGAATGATTTCACAAGTTCAACATTATCCTCATGACCGACCAACTTAGGAATGTTGAAAAGAAAATCAGCATTCATGTTTCCATCAGAATTATGATCCTCTTGAATTAAATGGTGGAAATGTGAATTGGCAAGTTGAAGTAATAGCGATTGGCCTTTGAATAGTGTCTCCATCACTATTACAAATTTCATCTATATGATTTCGTGACATCCTGGACCTGCATTGTCGGTGAAAAAAATCAGAGTTTTTGTCTCCATCGAGTAACCATATAGTTCGAGATTTGAGACGGAGATGCTCTTCCTCCTGTTGAAATGAAAGGAAAGAGGAAGCTTGCGTTGTCTACTCAGCAACCAATTATGGATTGAAAATCACACAGTCTTCCATGCTGATTTGAATCTCAGCTAGAGCTTGGACTGACGCTTCCCTACAAGTCATTGGGTTAGAGGATGGGGTTTTTATCCACTTCTTCAGAGCGATTTTGGTGAGTTTCAACTTTTGTTCCCAAACAAAGCTGGGAGATCCTGCAATATAATGAGACCATACTTGAGTTACAATATCCCAAAAACCCTCCCTTTCGATCCAAATTAGACTAAACCGAAATGGGATGGGTCCTAGATTTTCTTCCTTTTCCACCTAAAGAGAAATAGGATGATGGTCGAAGGTAATTTTTGTCAGGATTTTTGAAGAAATAATATTGCCATCCATCAACAAGCTTTGGAATAGGAACTTGTCCAGTCTAGAAGAGATTCGGGAGATCCCCATTCTATTGTTGGTCCAGGTGTACCACCCCTTCTTGGGCTTGATGTCAAGGAGATCATTAGCTTGAATTAAGGAGTCCACAACAACCTATAAAGGATCCTTGCCCCAATTACCTCCACATCTTCCCTTTTGATCGAGAATTATATTAAGATCACCAGCCACAATAATATTTATGGGAGAGTGAGAATCCAAATAATTAGAGAGGGTATTCCAACAGATTTTTTTTCGAGAAGATTTACTGGCACGTAGAGATTGAAGAGAGAAATGAGTAATTTACTGGATACATGTTGTAATTCAGTGAAAATCCAATGTTGGTTTGCAAACGAGGATATAAGGAGAAATTTGTCTTCTAACCATAAAGTTGCTAGGCCCCCAGAAGTGCCCCGGGTACTAACATCCTTACCTGCATTCTTATTCCACTTTGACTTGCTGATAGATAAGAGAGCTTCCTCTTCTATCTTAGTTTCTTGGAGTAGTAGGATGTCAAAAGGTTCCATTTTAAGGATATATTTAACTACTTCAGCCTTCAATGGATTCCCCAAGCCCCTATAATTCCAAGAAGTGAGATGCATTATTTACCTGAGGAAGAGGGAGTAGCACCACCTTTAGGGGGTCTATTCCATTTACTTCTTCCAAAAGACAGTTTGATGGTTGCCTGGCTACCCTACATCTTAAGCCTCTCAGCTTCTTCTTCTCTGATCTCTTTATGAGACTTATTCCAGCCTTTTTTGTGAAATGCTCATCTTCCTCTGAAGAGTCAGAAGACTCCACTGGTTTTTTCTTAAGAGCTTCTGCATAGGAGGGGGAAGAAGTAGTTCTAATGGGAGAAAGAACCTGCATGGAGGTGTCTTCACTAAGTGAATGTAAACACTCTAGAATAGTAACCGGAGGCCCTCTATTTTCTTCTAGCTCTTCATCTTGGACTTCAGATTGCTGAACCTCACCTTCCTCAAAAATTAGGGAGTTTTGTTCATCTGCAGTACTAAACACTACAAAGGGATTTGAAGAGACTATAGCATTTCCTTTGGCCTGAGTTTTTGGAGAGTTAATCACGATTGGAGGAGGTCTATTTCCAGCATGTCCACCTTTTCCCTTCACTTGTTTAGAAGTACCATATTTTTTAACTTGGGACCATTTATTTGTCTTTTCTTTTTCAGGTTCTTCTACTGATTTTTTTTGCAGTTGCGACCAAAATGGTCATATTCATGGCAGGAGCAGCACTTGAAGGGAAGGTCCTCATAATCAAGCTCCTGAAAATGATACCAATTAGCAACATTGAGCTTGATTGCCTCAGGAATCCCAATCCCCAAGTCGACCTCAACACAAATGTGAACACATGAGTATTGGTCTTTCATTTCTTCTCTATCAATGTATTTTTCAAGCTTATTCCCGATAGCTTCCGACAATTCTGAATTCCAACAGTGAAGTGGAATATGGGGGAGCCTGACCCATAAAAGGACCACAGATGGGACATCCTGAGTAGGGTCAAAATCAGGGGTCCACATATTTAGGTAGAGACCCTGGGGACCCATAAAATAAGGCCCATTCCAGATAATTAGATTTCGATTAGCAGTTGATTCAAACACACAAAAAAAGTAACCTCTACCCACAAAATGGTTATAGATTCCATTAAAGACCAAGGATCTCCAATTTCGTTGGACCCGACTTTATATGGGCTTCGGGGATGGCCACAGCCCTGTAAATTGACCAATTAAACCCTGTTTTGCTAGGTTCAAGGCGGTCCGACAAGGTCATTCAACTGGGAGGTCTACAAAAGGGATTTCTGATTTATTTACAAAGGTCTAGGCTAAAGTATTGTCGTTCCTCTTCCCACATGAAGCAATAATATTCTTGAATGCATCAATTTCAGGAGGGAGAGGGGGGAGACCCCTCCAAAGGCCATTGGGAACAATCAGACTGTCCCTCTGTCAAAGAAAACATAGCCGAAGCCTCTAAACCAGGCTTGAGAGAATTAAAATTGGTTTAGCAGAATATACAAACCATAGGATCAATTTGGCAAAAGGTGCTATGTCATGTTCCCATTTTGACAGCACCATGAAGTAGATCGAACCCCATGGATCCTAGTGACAAATTGAATTAAATAATTAATAAGGGGTTAAGATGAGGCAATTAATTAATTAGGAGTATGCATTTAAATTTATACATAGTTACTACCCACTTGGAATAAATAATTATGGAGCATTTAATATTATTGGTGCAATTAAATTTTTATTAATTATGCAATTAAATGATGTGGAAATAAACTTGCCAAGTCAAGTAAGCACTAGAGTCCAAAAATGTTGCCAAAAATGAGAAAATAGGAATATTTCAGGAAAAGCAGCATAAACCCAGAAAGCAAGATAAAATAGGAAAAGCAGGAAAGTTCGAAAAAGGAAGAAAGTCAGAAAAAAGAGGAAAAATAAGGAAAGGCAAAGCAAAGAAAAGAAAGGAAAGTATGTCAACTCATGGGTGACATATTCTCATAGGTCACCAAGCCAAGTAACTTACTCAACAAGTCAACGTTAATTCTATAAAATAAGCATTCCAACTCCATTATTTAGTTTGGATGTTTTGATATTGTAGTTATGCTATGTGAGCATACTCTCTGAGTGTTGTGCCTAAGGCCATTGGGTGATGATCCCGAAATCCTTCCTCCCTTCTCTTCCATTTTCCTTTCTATGTATTGCAGGTCTATGGAGTGATAAGGTCAGATAGTGAAGCTTATTCCAAAAGTAAATTGCATCCTCCATCACCTACAAGTCAAGCTCCAGTGAATCCCATGCTTCACCTATGTTCACAGCCCTCTTCCAGTGAGGATTCGAGCCTCTTGCCATCATTTTGGACCCTCCTTTGTATTGGTCAGTATATCATATGAAATATAATGTATGAAAAACTCATAAATATGTTATTTTACTACCTCAAGTCGAAATAAATCATTCATTCAATATTACCTTCTTTGTTTCACATTAAAAGCTTGCTTTATCAGCATATTGGGGGAATTTGATGAAGTTCGGTGCAATAAAGATTATATGAGGTTGTGGGAGTGATTGAGTGGATTATATATGTTCAATGGAGTGTTATATATCTCTTTTATATTTCATATCAGTACAGAAAGAAATCTGCAATGGTTTATCTGCTTAATTTCATACCCTAGCTAGAAAGCTAGTATTAAATAACTAGTTTTGCCATTTCTTGCATAAACAGAGTTATGCTCACCCAAAAAATGATCTGTAAGTTCCTATGGGTCACTAAAAAACCCAAGTTCCCATAAATAATTCCATAACCTCTTTTAATTTTGTTTGTACTTTCTTTTAGTATCCTCCACTGCGTAGGGTCTCCCCAGGCCAAAACTGCCAAAAATCCCAAATTCACCCAAAACTCCCTAGAAATTTTTGGAACTGCCCCAAAGTGTTATAAATATTACATAACCTTAATTTATTACTTAATATCACCTATGAAAATTAACTAAGCGTTTGGTCGGAAGATGGATTGAGATTCCCTAGTTTCACGGTTTGGTGACCCGGCAGCATGAAAGTAAGTTTCCACGGAGCATATTCTAAAATATCAATGGTCCCAGATATAAATGTGTTAGGGGAATGGATTTAAAAATATTCACTCTCTCTTTATTGGTCTCCTCTTCCCACTCTACCTCTGCAAAATTTCCCTACCTGAAACCTTGATTTCCCTACTCTGTCAATGCACCGAATGGTAGATTTTGTAAATCAAAAAATTTAATATAAATTTACAGAAGTGATTAATATTTTGATCTGTACATCAGATCAAGGATATTAAAGTGGCATCATAGCACTTTCCTTGGATCATCCCGTGGAAAGAAATCTCTCACTGAAGAAATTTGCAGCCAGGTCATACTATGAGGATGACTATGATGAGCAATATGAAGAATACTGCAAAAGATATGAAGAAGAAGAAATATTCTATGTTGATGGAGGCATACTAAAACATGAATATGATGAAGACTATTGGACATTATATGGGGAAGAGATCGGATCTGATTCTCCTGTGGTTAAGAAAAACTTGATAGAGATCATTGAAGGATGTGAGAACATGCCTCACTACTACAAGGAATATCTAGCTTTGGGTAGGAATATTTGTGCAAACCTTTCTTTTGGAGATTATATTTATTTTAGGTATGGATTCTGGCCCAAGCATGATTATGAGCATTCTTTCAAGATCAGTAAGCCATCCAGAGAGGAACCAAGTTGATTCACCTTTGTGAGAAAAGAAGAAGAAGAAGGAACCAAAGGTGAAGATTCCCCAAAGCCATCTGCATATTCAAGATTTAAGAGTTTGTTTGGTTTTTCTGCAAACAGAGATTATGAATATTGTGACATGAGTACCCCTAAATATGAAAAAGTATCAATTTTCTTAGAGGAGAATAGAAATGAGGAAGAGGCAGATATCCATGAAGTGAAGTGCAAATCACCACAATGTGGTTGCATAGGAGAAGTTGAAGAGGAATGCACTTCAAGCTTCTTGGTGGGTGATCTTCATATCACTGCGCAATATGTGGGTTTATGTATGGCTAAAGATACATCTTTTGGATAAGATCCAAAATATGATTACAAATCAGATTTAGAGTCACCTCAAGAGCCACATACAAAAGAAGAAATCAAGGCCATACCGTCAGGGCGTGAAGCAGAGGAATTGGTGGGTGAACAAGCCATCATAATTCCACCACATAAGGAGGAGAACATGACACATGGAGAGTTAGTAAATTCTGGTTTCTATGTGTCATTGTGTAAATCTGATATGGCAGCCACTTCTAGTGAAAAGTTCAGAATGGTTGAGCCCCCTAGTGATGAGGTTCATAATTCTGGTGTCAAAAATGAATGCAGTATGAAAGGATGAAACTTTGAGAGAATATATTTTTGATGCACCAAGGATGAATGAGCACTTAAGTTGCAGCCCAAATTATTTTGTTGAGGACTTAAAAGATGAATATATTGCAGCAACGACATATGGATCAGATTTCAAAGCCTTGAGTGCACTGCATGAAATTGATCTGGTGACGGAAAATGAAGAGGAGGAACATCTACAAGAACCTCATCTTCTTGCAGGGTCATTGAAGATGGATGAACAGAAGATCCAAGAGGCCCTGAAAATTCTCCATGACGCTCATGCTTCAGTGTCAAATATGTGTTGGGAAGCTGCTTTAATGGAAGACCAGTCTTCCTTTGAAGCCATGGAGAATATCCAGAAAGCAATGTCCACAATCAAAGGTAATTTCTCACAATTGCTTTCAGATATAAATGACATGTTTGAGCTTATTGAGTTATTACGGGAAGCATCACTGCATGATCAAGAAATTATTTGAATATATGAAGAAGAGAACTAAAAGCTCAAAGGTGATTTGTTGGCCACCCAACATTCTTTGAGATACACTCAAAATGCCCTCTCAGAATCACAAATGAAGATAGAACAATTCCAACAAGAGTGGCAAGAATTGACTCAATCCTCAATATTTCCTGAGAGTCATCCCTTTTGGGTAAATGGTATAAAATATTCCATGGAGGAACCTCATGAGTGGGTGGACCATGATGAGCATTCTATTCGGTATGTGCTTGAAGAGTGTGCAAAACAGTTTTATGAGAACCAAGCACTTGATTTCTTTCCAAGGAAACTTGAGTTGTTCCTTGAAGACAGTCACTCTCCCATGGAAGAGTGGGATGAGAGCACCCAATTTGGGCCAACCAATAATGAAAAATTTGCAGCCATAAGTCTGATTACTGAAGGTTGCAGACATGCAAAGAAGGTTCATAGTTCCTTCCCACATGTCCTAGATTCAACAACACCAATGGGGAATGAACAGTGGGTGAAGAAATTTTTCTGGTTTGTGTCACATGTACAACAAGGGGATCATGATTTGTCCCCATGGGAGATAGATCCTATTGCATGAGGGATGGTTGATTACAGATCATATAAATCAGCAAGCAATATCTATGATTCATCCACTAAATGGTTGGATAGAGGAATCACTGAATAGGAAAATATGGAAGATAAAGTTTTGATGTCTTGTTGCAAGAAAATTGTTTTTAATGTTGTTGGTTTTTCTATTATTTACAAGCAACAGAAAAGGAATGTGTGTGCATCCACTTTCAATAAGAAGGAATCAGATCTACACTTACTTTCAATGTGTGGATCAATTGGTGGATTTTTGCACCCTTGGATCAATGGCAGAGAGTTGAGCCATTGGATGAAGAGGGGAGCACCTATTGAGTTCCATAGAGAACATGATACCTCGTTATTTGAGGGAAACATGAACATGAATGGTTTTGATACAACTTAATCTCTTTTGGAGCATCATTTTAGGACATCGGATCCTCACCCTTGTCACTTGAGTTTCATGTATACCACACTTGTTCCTTGTGTGCATTGGTCACATGAGAACATTTCAGTTTGAATGGAACAACTGGTGGAATTGTGGCCTCACTTTTTGGAGGAATATTTGGGGATGTGTAGTATTTCTTAGATTCATCCCTACATTGGAGAGTTTCATATCTTGATTGAGGGTCCCTCAAACCTTCAGGTTTGCATTGGAAAGGATGATTTTCCTATATGCTGGTATGATGTTTTCATCTTTCCCAACATTTCAAATGATGCCAATTTTTTCTTGTTACTAATGTTTGGGGAGATGCTAATCTGGATTTATGCAGGAACGCAACATAATACACAAATAACCATAGAAACAAATATGCAGTGGAAATAACACTTCATTCCATTAATAAATAACTGAAACTTGATTACATACACAATGGAAATAAACTAGCTAGAGTGCCGGTAGCTTATCTCTGAGAAGAGATGTGGCGGCTACATGCCTCTGAACTCTGTGTTACAATGAGGCTCAAAGGCCTATATATTATTGAGAAACAATGGAAACCCTACACATCCAAAAACCTAACCGGTAAAACGCCAAAATGTGGGCCCCGTTGGGTAACTTGGTACATCAATTTCCCGAGGTCGTAACTTTAGCATACTGTTTGACACGCATGATACATCATTAGTGTCACATGCCCCAATTTTGAAAAAAAAACAATTTTATATTATTTGATATTATTTGAGGACAATATGTTAAATTTTATGCTAAGTTGTAATTGATGACTCAGCAGAGTCAAGGATATTTAATGTAATTCTGAATATTTTATTTATAAATCAATAAAGGTGGAGACAATAGCTTAGGAAAGTTGTTAAAAGAGTGTTTACTGGTCAAATTGGTGGAGGAGACTGGGTGGAGAGAAAACTGACATGTGGCAGCATCCTCAAACCACTTCCAACTGTTGCAGGTGGTAACCTCCCTACATTTGGGGTCATGATTCCCCAAGAAAGTGGAATCAGAGCAGGTGGCTCAATTAATGAAAACTGGCCCAAAAGACCTAGGCAATCTTTATAAAAATTCCCATTGAAAAGAGCTGAGGCCGCTCATTCTAGAGAAGTGATCATTCAGGTGAATGAATGTACTTCAGAGAAATTCAATGGAAGGGAAATGTGAAAAGTGTTTGAGGGGATAACTGCTATTTGATCGAGTTACAGCTTTTAGGCTGAAGATCATACTGCTAAAAAGCAGAGTGGCTTACTGAGTTATTGGACTAGTTTACTGTTTGCATGCTCCAACAATTCTCAGCCAAAAAGACCAGGAACAGGCACGCGGATCCTAAGGAAGCATTGTTTGAGCGCTCTCCAGGAGATTGGTAGGGACGTACGGCCTCCTAACACTGTTGTCATCTATCCTAAACAGGTTCTACATTATTTTGTTTTACTGTATTAGATAAATCAATCTGAGTGTGACTGATATGTGAATGTTATAGAGTTAGTTTGTAGAATGTTAGAATCTAGCAGTCTTTTTAAATGGTTGAAGAAAGGAACTTCATTAGAAAAGTAATGTGTTAGAATAGAAATAATTTCTAGACTGTGTTTTTCCACACCTGGAAATCCAGGTAGTACTCTAGCACAGGTAGAATGTTTAAGAAGATAAGAGAATGTTGAGTAGATAAGATTGTGTATTTACAGGCAGTAGAGTAATTTATTTCATGTTAAAATATTATGGATGTTACACTGTGTTATGATATGTTTATACTTCTCTATTTTCACTTAGTAACTGAATGAAATGCAGCAGGAAAATCACATTAGAGTTACATGGATTACATACAGTTAAGTAAATAAACAACTACTAATCACATAGTTTATTTTCTCAAAATATCAATTAAACCTAGGACTAATATTTACTATAAACCAAATAGGGTTAAATTTAAAAGTACTTAGATTAAAAAGAGTAAACTAAGTTACATAATTTATGCTATATCATTTCAAAAACTATGAGTAAATTCTACTAGACAGTTTATTAAATAAAAGCAATGAAAATATAATTAATAACTAGTATAAAACTAAATAATACCTATGTAGAAACTATTTATAATTATTAGACAAGATTATACTTGTAAATATAAAACTTCAGGGTCGAAACCCTAACCAAGTTATTTAACTAGTATAAATAAAAACATCTAAGCTGCAAACCATTTACTTGGATAATAATATATATAAACAATGAGTCTACTGTAAACTGTTACAGTCCTTTCTGAAAACGAATGTACTTTTACACAACACACCTATAATAATAATTTAACCAAATTAACAAGTAGCAGAACCTAATCATTAAGAACTGAACAACTTAATTAGACAAGGGTTTCATTTAAGGAAAACCCTAGTTTGTATATCCCAAACAAGTAAGTTAATATTATAAATTACACACTATGACTGAGTTACAATCTTAGATAATAACAATAATTTATTTACACAAGATATTTAGACAGTAATGTTCTTTATTAACAGTCGAATAGGAAAAACCCTAATGTACACAGAGTTACAAAATACAAGATTACTGTAAAAACGAGACAGAGCTTGAAGTAAAATCCTTTTTAAAACCCAATGTATTACATTGACAAGCCGTAAGGCTACAAACTTAACCAGATTATAACACAGCTCAGGGCCGGTGTACACAGCATCATCGCATGGGTTTTTTTTTAAACAAAACTAACATTCAATTTATTAAAACCTACATTACTGTATATCCTTTATAAGTCAATAAAAGAGCAAATACAAGTTATGGGATCGAAGCCGGAGCCACCCTGCTATACGCAAGGGTTTAATAATGAAAAACAAATCTTAAAACTGAAGACCAAACATCCCAAGACTGGAGGAACTGAGGTCGTAACTTCTTTCCAACCGAAACCATTTTCCCTTAAGTCTGTACAAGCAGGGACTTGCCACATTGTGACCGGGGCTTACCTATAGAACTTGATACCAATCCAAACATGCAGGGGATTCTTCCAAATGAAAAGGCGAACTATCACCTGCAATTGAAAACCAAATCTTGATTAAAAACTAAGTTTATAACTGTAACTGTAATTTTAAAGCTTATAACATTTGTAAGACGAAATTCTTTACCTGGAAGCCGAGGAGGATTTGAGCCCACACCACGAGAAACACAACCCTCGTGCTCATGAGTGACAAAGGCGACGGGGCTCACAATACATCTACATCGACAACTGGAGCAGGAGTAAGCTTTAGCAATGGCCACGAAAGGAAACAACACTAAAGACTACTAAAAGAGAACAACTACACGCACAACAAAGTATTGCATACAGAAGGGAACACCAAGTGCGAGTTGTGAGTCTTGAAAACCACACACTAGAGTGACAACATGTTTCTACACATAGACAATGGAGCTGGAGATGTGCACAAGCAAGCCCTCATGGCTGCCGTAAACTAGACAGTGCAAAGAACAAAATCCTCGACGAAAAATGAGAAGTAGGGTTGTGTCGTGAGCTTATAAGTTATGCAATGCACGGTGGTGAATGTTTCGTGTGCCCACTAAATTATTCAGTCCAAAATGGGTCGAATGATATAGTTGTCACTGCAATTGTCGGGACAACAAATTATTGTCAATAATTTAATCAACGACTATAATGACAATGTAATATACAAAGTCAATAACGTATCATTTCAATGATAAACTATGAATTCAAGCCATGTTAAGAACAGGGTTTTTGTAGTATCGATAAACCTTATATTATAAACCTTGAAGTCTTCATTGGTAAAGAACCAAAACATATATTGCATCGATGACCTTGTTTCCTAAAGATCTTATAATCCTTCTTAATAAAACTTTTTATGAAGAGATCAATAGTGTAGTAAGAGTTGTTGCACATGAGTTGATGGTACTACTAATGACCATTTCTTTTTATAACCATAAACTATGCATATCTATGATGTTAGAACTAGTTTTATGCAAACACTAGTGGATAAGGAGCTGGTTTATAAATCAAAACTTTGTAAATGAAAGTAAATAATAAATACACCTAGAATAACTCCTACTTTTGAATGTAGTCAACAGTACTAAGTGTAAGAGGAACTTCATGGAAGTACATGATCATTTGTTCTTCATAAGATACCAAAGCTCTAAGATAAATCAAACCAAGATTAGATTAGACTTGGTAGTAAAGGATAGTAAAACTATTCAAGAATAAATATAGTATCACTTGTTATTAGAAATAAATAATATGATAATATAATTGTCGCATTACTTATGTCATGAAGAAAATTGGAGATAGAATTCACAACTTGACGACATTTGTGCAAGTGACCATTTATAGATATCATACAATAATAAGCTGATAAATTTCCTCTACGGAATCTCAATTAAAAGTAGAGCTTAGGGTACGTTTATAAGCTTGTTCTCAAAAGACTTAGTTTTATTTCTTTACTATAAAGCAGTGTTTTAAATTTTAGAATTAATAGCAGCAATAAACTCTTATGTCATTAAACGGATTGTTATACGAAATTGTGAGCTCTATAAGTAACTTGGCTAGTAGCTAGAAAGAAGAACTGTCTGAAATAAAAGTCATACTAATGAAAAACATTGAGAATGGTAAGGCTATTGGTCTTTACAACATGAATTTAAAATACTATCATAGTTGTAAAACAAGTGAAGAAAATATACTTTACCTCGTATTTCCCTTGAATTCTATTGAGCAAACTTTTACTGTAGTAGTATATTTTATGCTAAAAGAAGTATATCTGGATAAACTCTTACCGGTTCAAAATTTAACTGCCAAGCCTGTAAGATCCAGAATTCCAGATAAGTTAGCAATCGCTAAGTAAGCCCAGTTAGAAAGTAACTTCTCACCTACTTGACAAAATTAAACTATCAGTGTAGCTAGAAACAGCTGAATGCAGATTATTTACATCACATATCGAAATTAAAATAGTATTAATTTATATGTGTTTAAGTTAATCATTAGTTTGTTAACTGTTTCATTTATCCGTTAACCTCTAACAGTTAACAAACTCCGACTATAAACAATTTATGTTACATCAAAAAAATTTAATTTTTGTGAAAATTTGGGGTTATGACATGTGGTATCAAAGAATAAGATTCAAACACTAGGCCTTGATGAAGCCCAACTTGCTTTTATGAAACAGTGAATTTAAATTATTTTGCTAATGTTATTCAACAGAGAAAATTGTTTCTGAAGTTTAACAACAGGTATGGAAAAACTGGAGGAATATGCAGAAGAGGAATCTCCATTTACTGAACAAGAAAATTTACCAAGAGACCCTATATAAGAAGACCTAACCACTAATTCCTTAGAATTGTTACAAACAGTAAAAGACTTAAAATCTAAAATGAAATCTGTTAAACGAGAGAATGAAAGGATTCTGAGGGCTCAGGAGGAGCTGAAACACATCCTAACAGAAAGATTTCAAACTGAGGGTAGGTGTAAAAGAGCTGATTCAGAAGACACAAGTCGTCAACATAAATATAAAAAGATTAAACAGACTAAAAATGAAAGCAACTCATCTTCAGAGGTATTTGGTGATCAACATAATTTTCATTCCACTAGTGATAGTAGTGATGACAACCATTATACTAAAAAGAGAAAATATAAACCCTACAAGGAAATTTCAGGGGAGTTTAAAAAGATTAAACCACCAACATTCAATGGAGAGACTAAGAAGGGGGAGGAAGCGGAATCCTGGTTATCTGGGATGAAAAAGTACTTCCAGATTTATAACTATTCTAACCAATTAAAGGCTAGAATGGTTATCTACAATCTCTCAGGGAAGGCTGATACTTGGTGGCAAGACCTGAAGAGAGTGAAGGGAATAAAAGAGAAGAACGTAAATTGGAGTACCTTCAAGAGGTACTTTAAAAAGAAATTTATGTCTGAGCAATACTATGAAGAGAGAGCAAAAGAATTTTATGAGCTTAAATTAGGATCAATGACTGTGAAAGATATAAACATCAATTTTTTAAGTCTGCTTAGGTATGTGTCATACCTTGTAGATGAAAAACCAAAGGTACAGCGATTCCTCAGTTGTCTACCTTATCATATTAAGGACAGAATTGAGTATGACAATCCAAAAACTCTGGAAGAAGCTATGAGGAAAGCCAATTTCTGTTATGAACAGAATCGGAAGAAGGAGAGCATGGCCAACTGGAAGGCCAAGAAGAATAATAACCATTATGACCAAAAGAAGAAAGAATTTATGCCCAACCGGAATTCTAAAAACAATAAGGTCAGAAATTTTGCTAACAAGAATTTCCAAGGGAATAAGAATATTTCACCAAGCAATCAGAACAATTCAAAGGTTAAAGAATCTGCTAATAACCATGGTAATTACACAAAGAAATTTGAACTCAAAGAACCTATAAAGTGTTGGGAGTGTAATGGCCCACATTATGCCTCAATCTGTCCTAATCGGAAAAAGACTGTTAGTAATATTCATACCATACAGGAGGAAATGACCATCGAAGATTTAGCGCGGTCTATGCCCAGAATTAATGCAGCCTTGGAAAATCGATAAGCAGAATATCAAACTTCCATGGTGGAAGTAGAAGGTACGATAAACCAAACCCCTATAGCTATTTTAATTTATCCAGGAGCTACTCTCAGTTATATTTCACCTAAAATGGTAGAAAAATGTAAATTACCTATTGAAAAATTTGAAAATTCTTGGTTGGTTTAGTTAGCCACTGGTGTTAAAAGGAAGGTACCTTGTTTTGTAAAAGAATCTGTAGTAGTTATGGATCAATTTGAAATGGTTGTAAGACTTAATGTATTACCTCTTGGTTCTTATGACTTACTCATCGGTATGGATTGGTTAGAACAACATAGGGTAATTTTAAATTGTTATGATAAAACATTTACGTGTATAAATAATAATGGAAAACCAATAAGTGTAAAGGGGATCCCTAGAAAAACAACCATAAGTCAAATTTCTACTCTGCATCTTAAGAGAGTTGTTAAGAAGGGTTGTAAAGCTTATGCAGTAACAATAATTGATGAGGAAAATCTAAATAAGACAGATAAATTAAAATTGGAAGACATACCAGTCTTAAGAGAATATGTTGATGTATTTCCGGAAGAAATTTTGGGACTACCTCCGAAAAGGGAACTAGATTTTACCATTGAGCTGGTACCTGGTGCAGTACCCAGCTCAAAGGCCCCTTATCGAATGACCATACTAGAATTGAATGAACTAAAGTCACAATTAAAAGAACTTATTGACAAAAAGTATATTCGACCTAGTGTGTCTCCCTGGGGGGCACCTGTCATCTTCGTTAAGAAAAAGGACGGAACCATGCGACTTTGCATAGATTACCGTCAGTTAAATAAGATGACTATCAAAAATACATACCTGTTGCCTCGCATAGATGATCTGTTTGATCAACTACGTGGAGCCACGGTGTTTTCGAAAATTGATTTAAGGTCTAGATATCATCAAGTTATGATTAAAGATGAAGACATCTTTAAAACAGCTTTTAGAACTCGATATGGTCATTACGAGTTTGTCGTCATGCCATTCGAGCTTACTAATGCCCCAGCTGTTTTTATGTGTTTAATGAACAACGTTATGCATAAGTATCTAGATAAGTTTGTGGTCGTGTTTATCGATGACATATTAATCTATTCAAAAACTGAAGAAGAACATAAATAACATTTAAAAATTGTTTTGCAAGAGCTACGAGATCATCAACTCTTTGTAAAGTTTAGTAAATGTGATTTCTTCAAAGATAAAATTCAGTACTTAGGTCATGTGGTGACTAAGGAAGGGATTTCGGTGGATCCCGAAAAGATAAAGGCGATCGAAGATTGGCCGGTTCCTAAGGATGTAACTGATGTTCGATCCTTCATGGTAATTACTGGTTATTACCGGAGGTTCATTGAAGGTTTTTCGAGAATCACTAATCCGATAACTTCTTTGCAGAAGAAAGGAAAGAAATTTGATTGGAACCATAAATGCAAGGAAAACTTTAAAAAGTTAAAAACTTTATTAACCAGCGCACCTATTTTAAGAATAGCTGATCCAAATAAAGAATTTGTAGTGTGCACTAATGCCTGCAATGATGGTTTAGGCGATGTTCTAACTCAAGAAGGGCATGTTATTGCCTATGAGTCTAGGAAATTAAAAATTCATGAAAAGAATTATGCAACTTATGATATGGAATTAGCTGTTGTTATACATGCTCTAAAGATGTGGCGTCATCACCTAATTGGCAGAAAATTTATTTTAATGACTGATAATAAAGGATTAAAATATCGGTTAAATCAGCCTAATCTAAATGCCAGACAAGCTAGGTGGCAAGCTTTTCTAAGTGAGTATGATTTTGAAATTCAGCACATTAAAGGTAAAGAAAATAAAGTTGTTGATGCATTAAGTAGGAATGCAAGGCTGAACTTCACAGCAGCTATCAGCACTTATACAACGGATCTGGATGAACAGCTTAAAGCGGGGATAGAACAAGATGAAATTTACCAAAACTTACAAGCTAAAACAAAAGAAAATCCAACAGAAAGCTTAAGTAAAGCGTACACTTTGAATGCAAAAGAATTTTTACTGTATAAAGACAGAATGTATATACCTAATGTACCTAAAGTTAAGTTATTAATTTTGGATGAAATCCATAAAACTCCATACTCAGGTCATCCAGGTTATCAAAAGACTATAACTATGTTAAGAAAAGAATATTTTTGGCCAAACATGAAGACTAAATTGGCAGAGTATATTGCTAGGTGTTTTGATTGTCAGCAGGTGAAAACTGAACATCAACACCCAGCTGGATTACTTTAGCCATTGCTCATTCCTAGCTGGAAATGGGAGATAATTAGTCTCGATTTTGTTACTGGACTACCTAAAAATCAGAATTTAAATGATTCTATCATGGTAGTGGTCAATAAATTAAATAAAGCAGCTCACTTTATACCTATTAAAACTACGTATAAAGCCGCAAACATAGCTGATAACTTTCTAAAGCAAATTCTCCGACTGCATGGAATACCGAAAGTTATAATCTCGGATAGAGATCCTAAATTTACAGGTAACTTTTGGAAATCTCTGTTTAAAGGATTAAACACTACATTAAATTTTAGCACTTCGTTCCATCCTCAAACTGATGGACAGACTGAAAGAGTAAACCAAGTACTGGAAGATTTACTAAGAATGTATGTGAAAGACCAGCCAGGTAAATGGGAGGATTATTTGCATCCGGTAGAATTTGCTTATAATAATAATTATCAGATGTCATCCAGATTTAGTCCTTTCGAAATCTTGTATGGAAGGAAATGTAATACTCCTATCTCTTGGAGTAATCCGGTGGATATATTAGTATTAGGTCCTGAACTATTAAAGGAAATGGAAGAAATTGTTAAGCAGGTACAAAGCAATCTGAAAATTGCGCAGGATCGATAGAAAAGTCAAGCAAACCTTAAAAGAACTCAAAAGGAGTTTCAGGTAGGTGAACATGTGTTCATCAAGGTGAGGCCCAAAAAGATCTCTCTGAGATTGGGTATTTGTGAAAAACTAGCACCTCGTTATTGTGGTCCATTTGAAATACTGTCTAGGATTGGACAAGTAGCTTATCAATTAGCATTACCACCAAATTTAAGAGTACATAATGTTTTTCACATTTATGTATTAAAGAAATATGTTCATGATGCTACTCATGTTGTTAACTGGAATGATGTACAGGTGGAACTAGAAGGAGATTTTTTGGTGGAACCGGACTGTATCCTCAGGCGGAGGGAGATCACACTTCGGAACCACACCATTGGTCAGGTGAAGGTGCAATGGAAGCACCTTAGTCCAGAGGAAGCCACCTGGGAATTGGAAAGTAATATGCGAGATGCATATCCAATTATGTTCCAGGGGAATTCTGAGGATGAAGAATAAATAACATCGTGGACGATGTTATGCTCTAAGGGGGTGTGTATGTCACATGCCCCAATTTTGCAAAAAAAAAACAATTTTATATTATTTGATATTATTTGAGGACAATATGTTAAATTTTATGCTAAGTTGTAATTGATGACTCAACAGAGTCAAGGATATTTAATGTAATTCTAAATATTTTATTTGTAAATAGATAAAGGTGGAAACAACATCTTAGGAGAGCTGTTAAAAGAGTGTTTACTGGTCAAATTGGTGGAGAAGACTAGGTGGAGAGCAAACTGACATGTGGCAGCATCCTCAAACCACTTCCAACTGTTGCAAGTGGCAACCTCCGTACATTTGGAGTCATGATTCCCCAAGAAAGTGGAATCAGAGCAGGTGGCTCAATTAATGAAAACTGACCCAAAAGACCTAGGCAATCTTTATAAAAATTCACATTGAAGAGAGCTGAGGTTGCTCATTCTAGAGAAGTGATCATTCAGGTGAATGAATGTACTTCAAAGAAATTCAATGGAAGGGAAATGTGAAAAGTGTTTGAGGGGACAACTGTTGTTTGACCTAGTTACAGCTTTTAGGCTGAAGATCATACTGTTGAAGAGCAGAGTGGGTTACTGAGTTATTGGACTAGTTTACTGTTTGCATGCTCCACTAGTTCTCAGCCAAGAAGACCAGGAACAAGCTCGGGGTCCTGAGGAAGTGTTGTTTGAGCACTTTCCAAGAGATTGGTAGGGAGGAACGGCTTCCTAACGCTATTGTCATATGTCCTAAAGAGGTTCTACATTAATTTGTTTTACTATATTAGATAAATCAATCTAAGTGTGATTGATATGTGAATGTTACAGAGTTAATTTGTAGAATGTTAGAATCTAGCATTCTTTTTAAATGGTTGAAGAAATGAACTTGATTAGAAAACTAATGTGTTAGAATATAAATAATTTCTAGACTGTGTTTCTCCACACCTGGAAATCTAGGTAGTACTTTAGCATAGGTAGAATGTGTAAGAAGATAAGAGAATGTTGAGTAGATAAGATTGTGTATTTACAGGCAGTAGAGTAATTTATTCCATGTTAAAATATTATGGAGGTTACACAGTGTTCTGATATGTTTATACTTCTTTATTTTCACTTAGTAACTGAATGAAATGCAGCAGGAAAATCACATTAGAGTTACATGGATTACATATAGTTAAGTAAATAAACAACTACTAATCACATAGTTTATTTTCTAACAATATCAACTAAATCTAGGACTAATATTTACTATAAACCAAATAGGGTTAAATTTAAAAGTACTTAGATTAAAAAGAGTAAACTGAGTTACATAATTTATGCTATATCATTTCAAAAACTATGAGTAAATTCTACTAGACAGTTTATTAAATAAAAGCAATGAAAATATAATTAATAACTAGTATAAAACTAAATAATACCTATGTAGAAAATATTTATAATTATTAGACAGACTTATACCTGTAAATATAAAACTTCAGGGTCGAAACCCTAACCAAGTTATTTAACTAGTATAAATAAAAACATCTAAGCTGCAAACCATTTACTTGGATAATAAAATATATAAACAATGAGTCTACTGTAAACTGTTACAGTTCTTTCTAAAAATGAATGTACTTTTACACAACACACCTGTAATAATAATTTAACCAAATTAACAAGTAGCAGAACCTAATCATTAATAACTGAAGAACTTAATTAGACAAGGGTTTCATTTCAAGAAAACCCTAGTTTGTATATAGCGAACAAGTAAGTTAATATTATAAATTACACACTATGACTAAGTTACAATCTTAGATAATAACAATAATTTATTTACACAAGATATTTAGACAGTAATGTTCTTTATTAAGAGTCAAATAGGAAAATCCCTAATGTGCACAGAGTTACAATATACAAGATTATTGTAAAAATGAGACAGAGCTCGAAGTAAAATCTTAAAACCCAATGTATTACATTGACAGGCCGTAAGGCTACAAACTTAACCAGATTACAACACAGCTCAGGGCCGGTGTACCTAGCATCATGGCATGGTTTTTTTTTTAAACAAAACTAACATTCAATTTATTAAAACCTACATTACTATATATCCTTTATAAGTCAATAAAAGAGCAAATACAAGTTACGGCATCGAAGCCGGAGGCACCCTGCTATATGCAAGGGTTTAATAACGCAAAACAAATCTTAAAACTGAAGACCAAACATCCCAAGACTGGAGGAACCGAGGCCGTAACTTCTTTCCAACCGAAACCATTTTCCCCTAAGTCTATACAAGCAGGGAGTTGCCACCGTGTGACCGGGGCTTACCCGTAGAACTTGATACCAATCCAAACGTGGAGGGGATTCTTCCAAACGAAAGGCGAACCATCACCTGCAAGTGAAAACCAAAATCTTGATTAAAAACTGAGTTTATAACTGTAACTGTAATTTTAAAGCTTATAACATTTGTAAGACGAAATTCTTTACCTAGAAGCCGAGGAGGATTTGAGCCCACACCACGAGCAACACAACCCTCGTGCTCACGAGTGACAAAGGCGATGGAGTTCACAATACATCTACAACAACGACTGGAGCAGGAGTAAGCTTTAGCAATGGCCACGAAAGGAAACAACACTAAAGACTACTGACATAGAACAACTACACACACAACAAAGTATTGCATGCAGAAGGAAAAACCAAGTGCGAGCTGTGAGTCTTGAAAACCACACACTAGAGTGACAACACATTTCTACACACAGACAATGGAGTTCGAGATGAGCACAAGCGAGCCCTCATGGCCGCCGTAAACTAGACAGTGCAAAGACCAAAACCCTCGACGAAAAATAAGAAGTAGGGTTGTGTGGTGAGCTTATAAGTTATGCAATGCACAGTGGTGAATGTTCCATGTGCCCACTAAATTATTCAGTCCAAAATGGGTCGAATGATATAGTTGTCACTGCAATTGTCGGGACAACAAATTATTGTCAATAATTTAATCAACGACTATAATGACAATGTAATATACAAAGTCAATAACATATCATTTCAATGATAAACCATGAAGTCAAGCCATGTTAAGAACAAGGTTTTTTTAGTATCGATAAACCTTATATTATAAACCTTGAAGTCTTCATTGGTAAAGAACCAAAACATATATTGTATCGATGACCATGTTTCCTAAAGATCTTATAACCCTTCCTAATGAAACTTTTTATGAAGAGATCAATAGTGTAGTAAGAGTTGTTGCACATGAGTTGATGGTACTACTAATGACCATTTCTTTTTATAACCATAAACGATGCATATCTATGCTGTTAGAACTAGTTTATGCAAACACTAGTGGATAAGGAGCTGGTTTATAAATCAAAACTTTGTAAATGAAAGTAAATAATAAATACACCTAGAATAACTCCTACTTTTGAATGTAGTCAACAGTACTAAGTGTAAAAGGAACTTCATGGAAGTACATGATCATTTGTTTTTCATAAGATACCAAAGCTCTAAGATAAATCAAACCAAGATTAGATTAGACTTGGTAGTAAAGGATAGTAAAACTATTCAAGAATAAATATAGTATCACTTGTTATTAGAAATAAATAATATGATAATATAATTGTCACATTACTTATGTCATGAAGAAAATTCGATATAGAATTCACAACTTGACGACTTTTGTGCAAGTGACCATTTATAGATATCATACAATAATAAGCTGATAAATTTCCTCTACGGAAGCTCAATTAAAAGTAGAGCTGAGGGTACGTTTATAAGCTTGTTCTTAAAAGACTTAGTTTTATTTCTTTACTGTAAAGCAGTGTTTTAAATTTTAGAATTAATAGCAGCAGTAAACTCTTATGTCATTAAAGGGATTGTTATACGAAATCGTGAGCTCTATAAGTAACTTGGCTAGTAGCTAGAAAGAAGAACTGTCCAAAATAAAAGTCATACTAATGAAAAACATTGAGAATGGTAAGGTTATTGGTCTTTACAACATGAATTTAAAATATTATCATAGTTGTTAAACAAGTGAAGAAAAGATACTTTACCTCGTATTACCCTTGAATTCTATTAAGCAAACTTTTACTCTAGCAGTATATTTTATGCTAAAAGAAGTATATCTGGATTAACGCCTTAATAAACTCTTACCGGTTCAAAATTTACGTGTCAAGCCTGTAAGATCCATAATTCCAGATAAGTTAGCAATTGCTAAGTAAGCCCCAGTTAGAAAGTAACTTCTCACCTACTTGACAAAATCAAACTATCAGTGTAGCTAGAAACAACTGAATGCAGATTATTTACATCACATATCGAAATTAAAATAGTATTAATTTATATGTGTTTAAGTTAATCATTAGTTTGTTAACTATTTCATTTATTCGTTAACCTCTAACAATTAACAAACTGCGACTATAAACAATTTATGTTACATGAAAAGAAAAGAATTTTTTTTTGAAAATTTGGGGTTATGACAGTTAGAAAGATCTGTTTAAGGACTACATCCATAAACGACAAATACCAAGTACAGAATGAACTCATATTGGCTCGACCATTTGATGCCGAAAAAATGTCGTTTAGGGCCTCAAAACGGCTCCGAAAGTTTAGGGCCCAAAAACTGCCAAAAATAGTAAATTGTGCTATAACTAAGGAAACTGGAAAACTGAAAGAAACAATGGTGGGAGTCCAAGTGGAATAGGTGGGTGGCCACCAATATCCTCCTAGATCATATGCAGCATGAACAGTGGGATCCAAGCACTATTTTACTTAACATATTTTGTTGGATGGCATTCCTATACATGGGGGTTCCTTACAAGCAATGGGATCCTGGCATTGTTTGTCCTTGGAGAAGTTGTTTACATGTTGGCATGATGGAGCAAGCCAACCCTCTTTTGCACTAATTCATCTATGTTGCACTTGGTTTCAGTTTCCCACATAGGGAACACCTCATTGGATGGACTTATAGTTTACATAGTAGTGGTGTATTTGCATTTATGATGTTCTTATGGGATATTGGCACACCTTCCAGTTACTTCACTTGGATAGAAGTAGGCATGTTCAGTTACAGATGTAGTGAATATTTTCTTGGAGAGAAGATTATTATCAGAGTAGTGCAGCAAAAGCATGATGGACCTCTTGGGATACTTTGCTTGAGGACAAGCAATCTTGGGAAGGGAGGACTGTCATGTTCCTATTTTGACAGCACCATGAAGTGGATCAAACCCCATGGATCCTAGTGTCAGATTGAATTAAATAATTAATAAGAGGTTAAGATGAGGTAATTAATTAATTAGGAGTGTGCATTTAAATTTATCCATAGTTGCTACCCACTTGAAATAAATAATTATGGAGCATTTAATATTATTGGTTCAATTAATATTTTTATTAATTGAGGGGTGGCAGGCGCGGGGGAGATCCTTCTGGATCCTAGAGGACATGTTGAACAAACCTTCGCTTGGGGTCTTGGCTATAGGACCAATAACGAGGCCGAGTGGTTGGCTCTCCTTCAGGGAATGAAAATTCTAGCCAACAAAGACCTCTCCAGGATCGTGATTTTTGGAGATTCTCAACACGACATATATAAAATGATTAATGGATACACCATCGACTCTATAAAATGTCGTCGTCTGCACGAAAAAATCACTCCTCTCTTATCCAAGCACTATGAATTCTTCCACATTCTTTACACAAACAACACTGCCGCTGATGCCTTGGCGAACATGGGGGCCTCCTTACCCCAGGGTCAATATTTCCTAAATGGCCAAGTCCCTCACCTCAAACCCATTCCTTAATGGATCCTCGGGACACAAGTTCATTCCCCCATTTTATAGTTTTCTCCTCCAAGGATTTTCACGAAGGGTCTAATGTTTTTTGTAAAGACCCCAAGGACTTACACATAGGTTCCCAGCCTTATCACTCCATCCCTCCTCACTTCACTGCCGCATGCCCCCCACTCTCCGCTGGCATCAACCTCATGGACATTCGTGAAGGATCTCCAGCCTTAATGTGTTGTCCTGACTCTCTCCATCCTCCCACCGCGTGGCTCCATCACTGCACCTACCATCCCTCGATCCCTGTAGGTTTTAATGCTCACCTTCCTTGGGTTTATTGCTCCTGCTCCTCGCACGCTCCAGGTATTTTCACTCCCTCCGCTATGTTTTCTCCCCAAAGCCTTCCTCACCCTCATTTTACTCTTGGCAATGGCTCTGTTCGTTATGTGACCTCTCCGGAAAGAATTATGTTGGATGTCATTGCAGGGGTCGACGAAGGTTTGTTGCAGGAAATCCCATGGGAAACTCTTCCTCTCACCAGGGTTTTCATGAAGGAAAGAATGGCTCTCGCCACTTTCTCCACCTGTTTATGCACTACCCATTCTGGTGTTTCTCTGTGGTTCTCGAATATTGGCTCAGGGCTCAGCCTCTCCATCGACGATCAGTCCTTTATAGCAGGTAGCAATTTGATATTGGGCTGCAACTGTTCAGGGTTGAAAGAAGGTGCAGTCGACACTCTCTCCTGCCAAAACAAGAAAGACCATGACTCCCTCCTGCAGGAACTCAACACCCTTAAATTGGTTCTCGGTGGTCTCACTGTCGACGAGCAGGCTCAAGTGTTTGTTGGTGTAGTTTGTGCTCTTCACAGCAATTTCTCGAAAATTGAAATTTCTCCTGGACAAGGCAGAATGGCGCAGGCAAACGAGAATGTTGGGTTAGCAGACTTGAAGAAAAACCTCAGGTGTTTGTATGAAATGATGGCCATTGGCATTATGGACAACAAGGAAATTGCTCAGGAGGTTAAAAGTATGGGGGAAGTGGTCAGCTACACTTCTTACCAGATAAGTAACCATGACTCCAGGATTGATGACGCTGAAAGCAACCTCAGGGAAATGATGGGCAAGGTGGACAGAATCCAAGAAGACCTCCAGCGCTTGGTAAGCATGAATCAAGGCAGCAAGGCTTTTGAAACTCCAGCAGCAGCAGCGCACCCCATGGAGGAGGAATCGGTTGTTCAGCCCATGAAGCCCCCAGGAAATCCTTAATGGTTTATTAAGTTTTATGTTTTTTTGTCTGTTACTTTGTCAGCAGTTTTTTAGGGTATACACTACCCTAGGCATTAGATGTTTTGTAAAAACTCTGTGTGGAGTTCTATGGTCATTTTCATGGACCAGTTTTGTTTTCTCCATTTTTGAACTGCAAGAAATCTCTGTTCCCGCTTTTTTTCTGTAATGAATGGTTGTGCACAGCCTGTTTTATATAAAATCTTTTAAAGTTTCTGTTAAAAAAATATTTTTATTAATTATGCAATTAAATGATGTGGAAATAGACTTGCCAAGTCTAGTAAGCACTAGAGTCCAAAAATGTTTCCAAAAATGAAAAAAGAGGAATATTTCAGGAAAAGCAGGATAAAACAAGAAAAGCAGAAAAATAGGAAAAGTAGGAAAGTTCAGAAAAGGAGGAAAAATAAGGAAAGGCAAAGCAAAGAAAAGAAAGGAAAGTATGTCAACTCATGGGTGACCTATTCTCACAGGTCACCAAGCCAAGTAACTTGCTCAACAGGTCAACATTAATTCTATAAAAGAAGTATTCCAACTCCATTATTTAGTTTGGATGTTTTGATATTGTAGTTATACTATGTGAGCATACTCTCTGAGTGTTGTGCCTCAGACCATTGGGTGATGATCCCCAATCCCCTCCTCCCTTCTCTTCCATTTCCCTTTCTATCTATTGCAGGTCTATGGAGCGTTAAGGTCAGCCAGTAAAGCTTATTCCAAAAGTAAATTTCAGTGTCCATCACCTACAAGTCGAGCTCCAATGAAGCCCACGCTTCACCAATGCTCACAGCCCTCTTCCAGTGAGGATTCGGGCCTCCTCCCCATCATTTTGGAGCCTCCTTTCTATTGGTCAGTCTATCATATGAATTTTGATGTATGAACAGCTTCTAAATCTATTATTTTACTACCTCAAGTCGAAATAACTCAGTCATTAAATATTACCTTCTTTGTTTCACATTAAAAGTTTGCTTTATCATCATATTGGGGGAATTTGATGAAGTTCAGTGCAATAAAGATTATATGAGGTTGTGGGAGTGATTGAGTGGATTATATATGTTCAATGGAGTGTTATATATCTCTGTTATATTTCATATCAGTACAGAAAGCAATCTGCAATGATTTATCTGCTTAATTTCATACCCTAGCTAGAAAGCTAGTATTAAATAACTAGTTTTGCCATTTCTTGCATAAATAGAGTTTTGCTCACCCAAAAACTGATCTGTAAGTTCATGTGGGTCACTGAAAGACCCAAGTTCCCATACGTAACTCTAGAACCTCTTTTCATCATGGTCGTACTGTCTTTTAGGATCCTCCACTGCGCAGGGTCTCCCTAGGCCAAAACTGCCAAAAATCTCAAATTCACCCAAACCTCCCTAGAACTTTCTGGAACTGCCCCAAAGTGTTATAAATAATACATAACCTTACTTTATGACTTAATATCACCTCTACAACTTACCTAAGCCTTTGGTCGGAAGATGAATTGATATTCCCTGGTTTCACGGTTTGGTGACCCAGTAGCATGAAAGTAAGTTTCCACAAAGCAGATTCCGAAATCTCAATGGTCCCAGATCTAAATGTGTTAGGGGAATGGATTTTCAAATCTTCACTCACTCTTGATTAATCTCCTCTGCCCATTCTGCCTCTGCAAAATTTCCCTACCTGAAACCTTGATTTCCCTACTCTGTCAGTGCACCGAATGGTAGATTTTGTAAATAAGAAAATTTAATATAAATCTGCAAAAGTGATTAATATTATGATATGTACATCAGAGCGGGGATTTTACATGATCCCAACTCCAACAAGACCAAGAGCCTTTCGACGCAGAATGAATGATCCTTCACGTAGGGCCACCAGATCGCAACAGAAGAAGAGTCAAGGATCCAGGAAGCTGAGAAAATATTCTTGGAGCGATTTTTCAAAATTTATGTGAATTCTTGAATCCACGAGCACAACTTCACAAGTCTGTAGAAGACCACCGGCAAAGGAGCAACTGTCCAAATATCAGACCACGATCTCACCCATGAAAAATCACTCCTGCAAATGAAACAGGCACGCAGACTCTCTTCGCTGTAGATGAAAACCACCAGCAGTGATCTCAGATCAAACCAGCAACGCGAGAGAACCAGGGTTCAATCAAGAAAAAAATTTAAATGTTCTTGGAGCGAAAATTTTCATTCCCCAAGTTAGTTTAGAAAGGGCATCAAGTCACTATTTTATAAGATTTGAAGATTTTGGAAGCTACATCTTTGGTGATATTTCTTTGGAATACCATGCAGTTTATTTTCAATTCTTATGAATCCCTCGATAAAAAAAAATATACTAAATGTTGTATTTTTTTTTTTAAATCTAGATTTTTTATACTTAAAATTGTATTTTTAATCTTTGTGTTGTGGTTGAGGCAAACTACTCTACTTTTGAGTTTAATAAATAGGTTGAATATTTTTATATTTTAGTAGCAATGGGGTTTTTTTAATTCTTTTTTGTCGTAATCATTTAAGCCGTTTGTAATTTTTTTTGGGTCCCCAGACTACTTACCCTTATAAATTCCCCCAACTACAACTTGTGGCTTTTGATGTTATGCTTATGTCCACGAACATTTATATGTTTTAATGTTATAAACATTATCAATACTATACGTTAACACTAGGAGATAGGATTTATTAATACTATTAATTAACTAACTTACTTTTGAGTTCCACTGTAGGTAAAACATTTGGAAATATAAATTAAAAAAATTTAAATAAAAAAATTATAATTAATTATATTTAATAATAATTTATAACATTTTCATTTAAAAAAATGTCTTTTCCAAATAATTGACAGGAAAACGCCTTGATTCTAACGGGATACCAAACTTAACTTAAAATGCAAGTCTTTTATGAAATTGGGACCTTAGGCCTCGAAACTACATAGTCAAAATTGAATCCCAAAAATGAAAATCTTTTTTTTTTAAATGGGACCGCGGATTTGTTATTTTATATTTATTTTATTTTAAAATTTAAATGAAAATTTAATATAATTAAAATAATTAATATTTTGATAATGATTATGATTAATGTTTATTGAGATCAACTTTGGTTTATCGAACTTAAAAAAGGATAATACTTAGTTTACTTTAAAACTCTTGTTTTTTGCTCAAAAAGCTTTGCCAAGAAGCTTTCCAAGCTCATTGTAGTTTTGACAAGTTAGGAGGTTATAAAGGTTTGGATTGTAACAAATACTATGAAACTGAGATCTAATGTGGGTGGAAGCAAGACTCTCTAAGAGAAAGTGATTTTCATCATCAACGCTCGTAGACTCACACAGATGGCAAACCTTTTCTACCCATGGAATTTTAGGAATAGACTAAAGCCTTGTTTCACTATGGAGTTCATGAGAGTTCGTTCTAATCTTTGTTATATTAATTTTCTTCCGTGAGCTAGTTACTACTGAGGAANTATAGTATCTTAATTTTCTCTTAACCACTAAATTTTCCTCACACCATAATTTCTCTTTAAACTTAGAAGTAATAATATTTTTGACATTATCAATGTTCTGCAAAATGTCATTTTCATCAATGCCCCGATGTGTTAACCAAGCCATGGTATCTTTACACCAACACCACTTGAGGCGTAGTTGGTTTTGACTTGAGTTTAAAACAATTTTAGGAAGTCTCTCATTTCCCATGTTATTTATCTTAAGCTTGTACATCAGGTACCTAGTCACAACCATGCTCTCGATGGGGGAAAGACCCACTTTTATGAGGAGAATAAGATAAGGCGCATTGCTTTTAATTTTGAGGGTATAAGTTATAAATTGCTTCTGGATTTGCTCAACCTTCCTCCAAGATTCTCTAGAAATGTTGCACCCCCATACTTCACAACCATACAAGATAACAAGGATGACAAGAGTTTCAAAAAGGTACTTCTTTTTATTCCACATGACCAGATTGGCTCATTTACAGTTATTTTCAAGACCAAAATAAACTTTCCACCCTCCATTAATCATTTTCTCAATGCTATAGTTCTAATTGAGCTTCTAATGAATATCAATTCCGAGATACTTGTAAGAAGTCGCTTCCTCTAGATTTCTATTATCATAAATAAAATTTGTAGATGTGTCTTTCTTAGATTTTATAATCATGATTTTATAAGTTATTTGGAATATTAATTTTAATAATTGATATTCTTTACTCAGGTTTAATTTTAGCTCACAACATGTTATGATGGACATTGCAGATACATCTTATGCTATCTTATCTTGTCTTATGCAGATAAAACATGTTATTTATCTTATGCTTGTACATCAGGTACCTAGTCATAACCATGCTCTCGATGGGGGAAAGACCCACTTCTATGAGGAGAATAGGATAATGCGTATTGCTTTTAATTTTGGGGGTATAAGTTATAAGTTGCTTCTGTATTTGCTCAACCTTCCTCCAAGATTCTCTAGAAATGATGCACCCCCATACTTCACAACCATACAAGATAACATGGATGACAAGAGTTTCAAAGAGGTACTTCTTTTTATGCCACATGACCAGATTGATTGATTTACAATTATTTTCAAGACCAAAATAAACTTTCCACTCTCCATTAATCCTTTTCTCAATGCTATAGTTATAATTGAGCTTCTGGTGAATATCATTTCCGAGATACTTGTAAGAAGTCACTTCCTCTAGATTCTATTATCATAAATAAAATTTGCATATGTGTCTTTCTTAGATTTTATAATCATGATTTTATAAGTTAGTTGGAATATTAATTTTAATAATTAATATTCTTTACTCATGTAACACCCCGATTTTGACCCCATGGTATTAAAAGTGTACATGATGTCTATATTGTATTTAAATCATGGCAAGGAGCTCAAGGCCAAGGCCCTTCCATCGATTTGGTGTTTTGTGTATCGACGATCAAGGTTGATGCCAATGGTGATAGTGCTAAGTCATGCATAGTATCTTTTTGAGATATCATGTAAATATGCAATTTAATAAAATACCACAACTAGCTGTGCATTGCAACGTAAGAGATAGGGGCATGATTTCACAAGGAATAGGGAGGGGAGTTAGTTAAACTTCTGAGCCATAGGGTGAGACCAGATGTCAATGGAAAAACCCCTAAACCCTCAGCTACCTTTTTGTCCTCTGCACTCAATCATTCAATTCTTCAATAAGAACAGTTGAGGCAGTTAATGCCTTGGGCAGAGCAAGGCATGGCAGTCAGTTTCGTGACTGAGCAAACTTGTAGCCCGCAGTTTGGGGAAGCCGTGTTCTGGCTTCTGAAGTAAGTAATCACGAGGATGTGTGCCGAGTCCGTCATTTGGGAAAGTCGCCATGAGCATTTTGGTCATTCTTGCATTTCGACCCATTATGCATTATTTACTATCCGGAGTCGCTCTTCTTGTAGTGTTTCTCTGTGTTACAGAATGGTCTGGAACCCTGGTTACCTGTGTTACAGTGTGGAGCCCTGTATTGTTGTGTGTCCTTGTGGTTTGTTGTGATGTGTACCCTGGTTTGAGTCTGAATTGTATACAAGACTTAGGAGTGGAAGAGACAAGGATTGGGCTTTGATAAACCTAGTGCAGAGAGGAACCTCACAAAAAGATAAGAGTGGCTGGTGAATCTTCTACACACATCCTGAAGAGCACTAGAAGGGAAGGTATAGCTTGAGGGACTATGGAGCAGAGAATGGGATACTTCCTTGTGTTGGATGTGTAGGTATTGTGGATGCCAAGCGAGATAGATATTGTGGAGGTGCCCCTAGCTCTTGAATGAGCCATTAGCTTAGCCATTCTACCTTTCCACTGCCTTATCAGCCTGATAAACCCAAAAGTGGATTGGCTTTGCTGACAACCTGATAAACCCAATGGAATATTGGCTTGTCTAGGCAGTCGGATAAACCCAATCGTATATTGTCTTGGCTGAGCAACCTAATAAACCCAATTGTGTGTTCGCTTGGATGTGTCTTGTTGTGCATTTTTCCATGTGTGACCCTTAGCTGGACATCCTGATAAACCTAGCTAGTTGGCTTGGCTAAATAGCCTGATAAACCCAAAAGTAAGATGGCTTGGCTGAGTAGACTGATAAACTCATATGTTAGTTGTCTTGGCTAGTCCTTAATGTGAATGCTGGATTAACTGCTTGTAGTATGATAAACCCAATTGTTAGCTGGCTTGGCTGTGTAGATTGATAAATCCAGCAGTGTTTTGGCTTGGTTGCCTGCAGCCTGATAAACCCAATTGAGTATTGGCTTGGCTGAACAGTTTGATAAACCCAACTATAGGTTGGCTTGGCTGTGTTGAAGTGTTTCGGCTATGTGTGATCCTATTGTTCCCTATTTCCTTGTGGAAATCATGCCCAGCTCAGGGGTGGTAGTTCTGTTGAGATATTGATGAACACAACTGGCCTATGGTTGGGTGGAACGTTGCAGCAACATAGCCAATTGCGATACAACTTCATCTTCGAGATAAGTATTCTTTGTTGTGTTATTTCTGCAATGTATTTGCTTATAAATATACTGATTATGTAGAATGTTTATGAATGAATTAAGTAGAGTTTACTATTGATTAAATGTCCCTGCATTTTACTTATGCATATGTTTTTGGTTTCACTGTATTTTCCCTAAGTTCACAGAGGTTAGAAGCATGGTTACAGAGTCATAATGCAACTGACTTAAGCGTTTTCGCACCTTGGAATCTGCTAGTGGAAGGCGAAGGGCGGGAGGCGAAAAGAGAAGATTGAAACAAGGAAAAACGTTGGTTTTTCCCATCCTGGGATCCGCTTGCGAAAGGCGAAATGTGGGAGCAGGAAAGAGCCAAAAATTCTAAGGTAAAAGTGTGTTTTTCGCACCCCGGAATCCACCAGCGGAAGGTGGGAGGCAGAAAATGGGAAAAGGGTTAAGGTAAAAAGTTGTTTTTTCAATTTTTGAGGTCCGCAATGGAAGGTGAAAAGCTGGAAGACAAAGTGATCATTTCACGGGTTTTCTGATTTCAGAGGTCCACAGCGAAAGGAGGAAAGACGGAAAGTCAAAAGACAAGGTGGTCGTTTCATGGAGTTTTCGACTTCCGAGGTTCACAACAGAAGGCGGAAAGGTGAAAGTCAAAAGGCGGAAAGTCAAAAGACAAGGTGGTCATTTTGGGGAGTGTTAACCCAAAAAATCACCCGACTTGCTACATATGGTCTACACCACATAAAAACATCCATGTCCTAACCCTTATTGACCCCCACACTTAACCTATGTTTTTCCCCCAAAAGCTCAAAAGACATGAAAAAGGGCTTAAAAACCCATAAAGGAGCCAAAATAGCTCACCAAGGGGCTAAACCCCTCAAAAAGGGGCTAAAAACCCCAAAGAGAGCTAAAAAGAGGTGGAAAGGGGCTTAAAAGCCTATAAAGGGCTTAAAACCCTGACCAAGGGCTAAAAATCCTAAAACTTGAGAAAAAAGCTATAAATACAGGGGTGGGGGTCACTCTCAACTCACTTATTTTATGCCTATCGTTACTCTGCCCGTATGAGTTCCTTAAGGAGCCAACTCTCTCAAGCCATTCATCCATCTCTTCCATTTGCTCCACTAGCCATATCCCATGTGTGTTGAGCTTAGCTCCACACCACTAAAACCAGTGAGGAGAGGCAGCTTTCCTGAGCTAGGGCATGGTGGCCCATTTTCCACAAAGAGCTTAGATATAATGATCTCCATTCATTGTTTGTTTTGCTTTCTATTTTGTAGCTTACATGTATGCTTAGTTTATTTCTAATAGTATTTTGCAGGTTATCCATTGATAACTTGTTGCAGGCTCTTCCATTCAGTTGACTCTACCCTTCCATCCTATAGACGGAAGGTAGGTGCTTTTGCACGTAGCCAGGGTTTTCCCTGGTCTACAGTTTGGTGACCATACTAGGTTGATCCCACAGGATTCCTGGGTTTAGTTAGTTTTTAGCTTTTTAAGTAGTTGTTTGGCAAGTTTATTTCCAGTTCTTTCTATTTGTGTTTGATCCAGGAGGATATTGGTGGCCACCCACCTATTCCACTTAAACCCCCACCATTGTTTCTTTTAGTTTTCCAGTTTCCTTAATTATAGCACAATTTACTATTTTTGGCAGTTTTCGGGTCCTAAACTTCCGGAGCCGTTTTGAGGCCCTAAAAGACGTTTTTTCGACATCAAATGGTTGGGCAAGTATGACTCCATTCTGGACTCAATGTTTCTTATTTATAGATGTAGTCCTTAAACAGATCTTTGTAACGATGTATCATGCGCATCAAACGGAGGTAGTATGCTAAAGTTACGACCCCGACAAATTGATGTACCAAGTTATCCAACAGGGCCCACATTCTGGGGTTTCACCTCCTAGGGTTAGGTTTTTCGATGTGTAGGGTTTCCATTGTTTTTCAATAATATATAGGCCTTCGAGCCTCAATGTAACACAGAGTTCAGAGGCATGTAGCAGCCACATCTCTTCTCAGAGATAAGCTACCAGCACTATAGCTAATTTATTTCCATTCTATATGTAAACAAGTTTTAGTTATTGATTAATGAAATGAAGCGTTATTTCTGCTGCATATTTGTTTCTATGGTTATTTGTGTATTATGTTGTGTTCCTGCATAAATCTGGATCAACGTTACTGGGCAAGCCCTCTTGAGGCCGACCCGAGCCCGTTTGGCCGCAGTACCAGTTATTGTCGATCGTTCCCAACTCCAATTTTCAAAATTTTCCATTTCCGGGCCAGGTCACTGCTTTAGGGCTTGAAAGGGAAACCCCCTCGCTCAAAATTGCCCTATAAGAGAGACCCCCTCGCTACATTGCCCCCGACAAGAGCGACCTGCCTCTATAGGCCGAGTCGCCTGTTTCGGGCTAAACTGAGCGACCTCCTCGCCTATTCTGGGCTGACAGGGGCGACCCCCTCGCCACATTGGCCTCGATAGGAGTGATCTATTTCTCGGGTGTTTGTTTTTGCTGTTCAGACTGTTAGTGCGGCCCTGTCGCCACTATCCAACGGCCTGTCTGTTTCTGCAAGTATTTTTTTTTTAGGTTGCACATATGTGTGGTTAACTATTCATGAATATAAATCCGTTTAAAGGCTTAAGTCAAAACCCTGTAAGTTGATTTTCAGTTTTTCACTTAATCATTGGAAATTAACCACCTTACACAGCCCTCCCTCCTCTACTCAGTCATCAACCTCTGGGGTATTTTGAGATAAGACGGAGGGTTGAGCAAGTATAGTAATAGGCACTTATCATTGTAATTGCTCCATAACCACTAAAAATGGGTGACTTGGAAGGTAGAGGGGGTGGAGACAAAGGGGGTTTCATGGCGTTCACGTCCTCCTTGTTGACCGACCTTGCACTCAGAGAGTGACCTGAGGATCTACGGGTGGGCTTGTCCTACTGTGTTGAGAGCCCAACACTATTTCCTGGTATAGAAGGAATCCAAAGATAAGGTAGTCACCTAACAGATTTATAGTGGTTCAAGGTTTATTAGTTGCATCCTGTTTAGTTTCAATTTTGAGTTCTGTTTAGTTTCAGTTCTGTTCATAGGTTTCCCATTGATATAATCTACATAAGAAACCTGAAACGTCTGCTAAACTATATCAATACACCAAATGATTGCAGATTCACATTTCTGAAACAAAATTACAGATAATAACTTAAAACGGGACTCATTCACAAGGCTACACACAACCACACCACTTAATCTACCAAACTTAGTTCATGACGTTGAGCCAACTATTAAAATCAATCAATTTACATTAATTCAAAACTTTGCAGTTTAAGGACATAAGTCCCTGATTGATTTAACCGTGGGAAGTGATTGGGCTATGCCCTAAAACTCATTATGAGGAGTACCACAGGAACCCCAAAGTAGCTGGCACATTGAGAGGAATCGCCAGGTGAAATGGGCAACGACCCCTACCGATTGACTAGCACTCCTGTGAGGAAAAATCCAAGCGTTGTCTCCTGGCAGTCTTGGTGGCCGAGTGACCTCCTGTAAGCCAATAGGAAAACACTGAAACCAGGGTCCAGATCATCATTTCCTGTTACATTATTTGGTCCACCAAACATACAAGATTGATCCACCACGCTCTTCCTCACGCCTGAGAGGCGATTCACCTCAATTCGGGTCTTTACACCAGCACCGTCAAGACCACTCTCGATGACCCTCTACACCATTAGAAGGCCACACAGCCTCTGACTTAGACTAAGACTCATATCGATTTGAGCCAGACTTACATACTGCACCATCTAGCCCCATGGCTGGTGCAAACCGGGATCCACTTTCTAGAATGTTAATTGGTAGTGGAACCACGTCCATGCCTCACACCACTACCAACACCCAAGCTGGTGGTCCTAGCACTGCTATGCACACTATCATATGTCAGATCCCTCCACCTCCACCTTCCAGTCAAACTGTCACACCTGTCATACATGGGGGCAGTGGCCCTTCTACGACTATCCCTGTTGCGGGAGGTCAACCGCAGGTGCCCCTAGCCATACAAGGACATCATGTTCCTGTAAATCCCATCCCCATTAGGGGAAGTCAACCATAGGTGCCCCCAGTCATACAGGGACATCGTGTTCCTGTAAACCCCACTACCATTGTCGGTCCTTCCCACATCAACCTAGGGTCTAACCTCCCATTCATGACATGCCTCAACTTTCCTGACTTGGCCAGGTTAACCAATGACCCTATTTTCCATCAAGCCCATTGGCCTCCCATGCCAACCAAGCTCGCCTCAGACATCCCTAGGTTTGAAGGGAAGACAAGGGAGTGACCCCAAAACCATATAATGACGTTTCACCTATGCTGCTCATCAAACAACATCGTAGATGACTCGATCAGACTTAGACTCTTCCAACACACCCTCACAGATGTTGTGGCCAAATGGTACATTGAGCTACCGCAAGCCAAGTACCCCTCTTTTAGCTCATTGGCCTTCATGTTCCTGTAGTATTTCCAGCTCCCTGTCAGATATGACGAAGGGGTGGAGATCTTGATATCTTGCCACCAAAACACTGCGACCCACATAACCGAGCACATCCACGAGTGGGGGCGACGTTGTAGCCTGTGTAAGATCCAACTCGATGACAGGATTTTCCTCGATTGGTTTCTAAAGACCTTGCTAGCCCCCATAGCCAATGATGTTGCCTCCAAACGTCCCCAAACCGAGGAAGACGCAATATTGAAGGCCCAATAGTTTGACCTGATTTACTCCCAGCCTGGATACCATTATACCATCATTCCAGACGCTCCCCGTGCTGTAACTTCTTACCGTGACGCACCGGGGGCATCCCATGCCCCAAATGGCATCATAGGATCTATTTCCCATCAATCACAACATCATGTGACACCATCCATGATGCCACCATATTCAAGCAACACCCCTAATGTTTCCCACCCTAAACAAGCCCCCAATTCTTCAAGGATGATGTCTCAGTTCGAAGCCACAACCTCTTACGTGCAACCCACGCCAAAACAACATGCCCATTCGCCAATTTGGCTGGCACAACAATATTCGGGATAGATGACTGGATTTGTACCAGCAACTCCCCCGGTCTATTATGCACCACCAGCGCAAGCTTCTCCGACCCCCACCCCAACACTGCCACAACCCTTAGGACAAGTTTTTACCCAGCAAAACTGTCCCAACCAACTAGCCCCCAACAACCAATAAGGGAAAGCCAAAACTAACTGAGCGAGGAATCGAACCAACAACCAACCACAAGGAGGTGGCCAATAACCAAATCCTCCCAACAACGCAGGGGCAAACTAGCCAGCTCAAAATCTCCATCAACCAAACCCACCTAGACCCAACACTTCCTTATGCACAAATCAACCATGCAAACTATGTGATGTCTATGGGCACTATATGCATGCATGCCCCTTCATGGGTCGCGCTAACTAGGCCATTCAGAATGAAGCTTAGCATGGTACCAATGTGGTATTCCCAGCTTAACCCAACCCTGCACCGCCAAGCCCTCCACCCATGGTGCTCCAAAACCCGTTACCGCTCCAAGGACTGGTACCAACTGCACCTGCGACCCAACCCAATCCCACCGCACCTGCTGCACCTCTGGCAACAGAGACAGGTGTTCACCACCTGCTAGCCCTGACAACCGAAGAGGTCAACCTACATATCAGGTGAAATCAGTATGGGGCCAACACTAAACCCGCTGACCCATTTGCGACATCCACGTTCAAGACAACCAACATACCTCTTCACTTACCCCCTTTTCCCCCACACCCCCCTATACAGCGGGTTGCCAACAATGCCACGGTTAGAGCTGCATTGAGCTACAACATCATTAATGACTTGGCCCAAACACCTACGACCATGTCCTCTCTTGAGGTACTTAAAATGTGCCCAACATAGCGAAAGGATTTACCAGCTGCCCTTGGTGTCGTAGAACCCTCCGACTCCAAGTTGATCACTTTCGACATAGCTAACGGAGAGTCCCAAATGCCATCAACCATTGCCTTCCAAATTTTGGTATCCATTCGAAATTTGGTCGTACACCAGTGCATTGTTGACGAGGGGGCATCCACTTGTGTTATGTCAACCTTAGTCTGGTAGAAACTTGGGTTTCCAATCCTGTAACCATCCACCACTACCCTGTGGGATTATGATGGCCATCCCATAAAATCCCAAGGTATCCTTCCACATGTCCCCATAACATTAGCCAGGAAAACAATACTAATTGACATAGAGGTTGTCAACGCACAGTTGGACTATAACCTTCTCTTAGGAAGAAGTTATATGTACACCATGAGAGCTGTAACGTCCACTGTTTTTTGTCTCATGATGTTCCCTCGTGACAGAAAAATCGTGACGGTTGACCAATTAACTTGTCACGATCCACAAGGACTAACGACACTAGCCAACATGATCCCTACGGTTGATACCACCATTGACACCACATCCACCTCCCCGTTGTTGGATGTGGGCCCTAGGTTGTTTTCTGACACCTCCATGACGACTCCCTTCCCCTTCGTGTCACCACCACCAACACCAAACGAGACTGCAGCTTTGTGCATGCTCTCGTTCAGCACTGTTGCACCTAAACCCCAACCGCAGCCGCAACCCCAACAACAGCCACAACATCATCCGTAGCTGCATCCGCAATACCAACCCCAGCCGCAACCACAAGCACATCCCCAAACATACTTAACAGGGAACTACTAGGGTTCCTTCCCATTCCATACAATTCCCTTCCTATTTCCCCCGTCTGGCATCGTAAGTAAGACAATAATGGATACCTTAAACTTACACAACTTCACATTAGGGATTTCTGTGTGGTACCTTGATCCACCGACCCAACCTCCGATGCCCCAAGTTGTGTTGACCCCTATTCAACCCATTGCAGTCGAATCACATCCTCCAACCTGCCCACAAAAACTAACCACTGCACCTGCACCTACCATGCCCCATCCAAAAAGGGTTAGGGGCAAAAACATGAAAGCAACAACTGAACCCCGACAGACCCCGCCATGCGTCATGTGCGATGAACAGGGCCATGCAACTCAGAACTGCCCTGAAATTCCCATGCTCCGCACACATTTAGATGCCATGGATACAACAGAAAACATCCCTGTGGTTGAACTCCCAAGTGGACCAATGAAGAAAAACAAGTATTTGAGGACGAACCATGGTTGCGCCCTTTGTGGATTGTATGGACACTATTCTCACCACTGCCGAGACTTGTCTAAATTTTGAACAGCCCTAGCTAACCTTCGACAGCATGCCCTTCAGTCCGAGATCACCCCGATCGAAGAAATCCACCCCCCACCTCCTTCTTCAGACACCATGTCCATCTATATGGTGTTGAGTTCCACAGACCCACTTATCCCTCCAGTCACTAACAGTCCCTCGAATCTGACCCATCATTGCTTCTGCAAGGACGAGGAGATACTTGAATCCTTAACTGCTCCTAAATACCCTTGGGACAACATGCACCATCGCTCATTTTTCATACTAGAAAAATTGTGTCACAGTCTGACCAGTTTTCAGTTGAGATAAAGGATTTCATTCATGTGAAAGTTGACTGGTTCAAAAATCCCATTCTGGCACCGGATGCTTTCGAAGAAGGGAACATGGCCAATATCTCACCAACCATTAAAATCAATATCTCAACCAAACCAGAGATCATTGAGGAGATCATGCTGGGGGCATCCTGCTCCCCTGAAGAAATTGCTTCCTACAGAGCACTCTTCCAAGAATTATGCGACATCTTTGCATGGTCCTACACTGAAATGCCTGGGTTGGATCCATCCATTGTTAAACACCACATCAACACATGGCCCGACGTAGTACCAGTGCGCCAAAAGCAACGACCAATCCACCCTTCCAAAGTTACCGCGGTTAAAGCATAAATCAAGAAGCTACACACAATTGACTTCATTTACCCCATTGCTTACATAACATGGGTTTCAAATCCTGTTCCCATAAATAAAAAACAAGGTACCATTTGCGTCTGTACAAACTTTCACGATCTGAATTCGACATGTCCCAAAGACAACTTCCCAATGCCCTTCATCGATAAGATCTTTGATGTGTGTGCCAAACATGAGGTCTTTTCTTTCATGGACGACTTTTTAGGATACAACCAAATTCAGATCCAGAAAGAAGATCGTTACAAGACTGCGTTTACAACCCCGTGGGGCACATTCGCATATCGAGTAATGCCCTTTGGTCTAAAGAATGTTGGAGCCACCTTCCAATGAGCCATGACGTATTGTTTCCATGACCTAATCCACATCATATTGGTATACCTAGACGACCTCACCGCTCGATCACGCAAGCGAGGAGCACAACACATCGACGACTTGCGGCAAGTTTTTTCCGATGTGGCAAGTACAAATTTCACTTAAACCCCCTAAAGTGCATTTTTTGTGTCCCAGCAGGCCGTCTACTTGGGTTCATCGTATCCCACAAAGGGATAACGGTTAACCCTCTCAAAGTTCAAGCCATCCTTGGTCTCCCTACACCACAAACTCTTCGCCAACTATAGAGCCTTCAAGGCAAGGCCAACTTCCTTCGCCGCTTTGTACCATAGTATGCGACGAAAGCCCACGGATTCATATGCCTGCTCCATACCAACATTCCCTTTATTTGGGATCAACAAGCATAAGAATCATTTGATGCACTCAAACAAGCCTCGGCTTCCGCACCCTTACTGTCGGCACCAGACTTCACCCGAGACTTCATCCTTTTTGTGTCGGCCTCTAAAAATACCATTGCTCGAGTCTTGGTCCAGGAAGACGATGCTCGTCATGGGCACGCAATTTATTACGTCAGCCAAAAGCTAACAAGTCCCCCACTACAATATTCACCCGAGGAGAAAGTTGCCCTTGTCGTTGTTTTCTCAACCCAAAAGTTGCGCCACTACATCATTGCAAACCATACCCAAGTAGTGGTTGATTCCAACCTAATGCGGTACCTCTTAAGCCGTTGCCTTCTACAAAGTCGCACGGCCAAATGGGTAGTTGTCCTCCAGGAGTTCGACTTGGAATTTGTTTCCTCGAAAAGCACGAAGGCACTAGCACTGACCGCGCTCATGACAGATCTTCCCCCATTAACCACCTCACCACCACCCAAGGACAGCCTCCCCAATGAGTTCCTATTTTCCATATCCATGGAAGACCTGTGGTATGGGGGCATCCTTCTGTATTTATGCACCCAGAAGTTCGCAGCTCACTTAAACTGTGAAGGCAGACGACGCATCCGACATCAAGTTGCTTGCCATCTTCTTATTGGAGATATTTTATATCGTCAAGGCATTAATACCATCTTACGTCGTTGCCTCACCCATGACGAGGTTGAGACAATCCTTAACGACTGTCATAATGGAGCCTGCGGTGGCCACCTGTTAGGTCTAGCAATCGCCCAGAAGATTCTACGTGTTAGCTACTTTTGGCCTTCCATCTTCGTTGATTTCATTGAGGTAGTAAAACACTATCGCAGCTGTCGGCTCTTTGCCCCAAAGGCAAGAACCCCCCCTGCACCATTACACCCCGTAGTCACAATCGGTCCCTTCTTCAACTGGGAAATCAACTTCATGACAATCAACCCTACCTCGGTCAATGGTCATAAATATATCATTGTGGTTATTGATTACTTCACTAAGTGGGCTGAGGCCATGCCCATGTTCGATTGCAAAAGTGAAACGATGACATGTTTCTTCTTTAACCATGTCATTTCACGATTTGGTGTTCCCAAATAGTTGGTCTTAGACCATGGTAAACATTTTGAAGACGTTGTTTGGACTGAGCTTTCAACCATGTTGAAATTTGAACACCAATACTGATCTTCCTACTACCCCCAGGGTAATGGCCAAGTTGAAGCAGTCAACAAAATCATCAAAACAATGCTCCAAAGGATGGTAGGAAACCATAAAACGAACTGGCACCACATGCTGTTCTCCGCCCTATGGTCTTATCGCACATCCACAAAAACTACCACCGGTTTCACCCCTTTTCATCTAGTACACGGCATTGAATCAATACTCCCTATAGAGTGTCAGATCCCATCACTTTGCCTCGTTGTAGAACTCCTTCCTGATACTTCGCCTTTGGAAGAATGACTCCTCCAACTTGAGCAAACCATAGAAGACCATCGGGCTTCCCTCCAAGCCATTGAAGCAGCGAAAACATGGTCAAAATCCTATTATGACTCCCATGTACACCCTCGCACCTTTAGCGAAGGCGATATGGTTCTAGTTTATGACCAAGCCAATGATAAGTTGGGCAAAGGAAAGTTTGAGTCAATGTGGTACAGCCCATATGTCATCCACCATTGCCTCAGAAAAGGGACATACATTCTTGTTGACTCTGATGTACAACTCTTGGAGAACCCCCCTAACGGGCTCTACCTCAAGAGATTTTACGCTTAACATCACCAATGAGTCGCTTGTAGCATATTCTTGTCCTTTTTTGTTTTACACATTTTTTGAAGTGAGTCTTACATGTTGTTTCCTTGACTACTCTAGATGGATCCTACCTTGTGTCGATACATTGGATTTGCCGACAGAGGAAGCATATGGTCTCCAAACCTCGCCTCGGCTGCATGGGTCATCTATTCCCCATCGCATGAGTTGATCCATATCGATGGAATATGTGTGGGAATTGCAACCAATAACCAGGCTGAATATGATGGTGTCACTAGCCTCTTGGCTACCGCCCTCCAGTTGGGTATCCATCAGCTTGATGTCTTCTTAGACTCCCAACTGCTTGTCTCTCAGTTGAACAACTATTACTAGGTATGTAATCCCTGCCTCTTTAGAAAATTCCTGTGCACTAAACATATGGTTAGAACATTTGAATCCATCACACTCACACATGTTCCCAGGAACCTCAATAGTGTAGCAAATCAAATCGCTAATGACATTCTAAATTGGCATATTCATCATCGCACATAAGAAACATACAAAAAACTGCATCATGCATCATCACACATAAATATGCA